>RXON01004453.1:0-27852 GCA_009667805.1 Leptobrachium leishanense | reverse complement strand
TGGATGGAGTAGGCTGACACGAAAGTGCGTGGTATCGGATGTATGGAAAACCACAGAAGGGGTTATTCAGAGAAAGGGGAAACTCTGGAGAACTTTTGGAGAAGTGAAAAATGAAATTGAGATAAATGGGAGAATTTTTACTTCTCCAGAGTTTCACCTTTCTCTTAATAACCTTGAGAATCTTCATAAAATTCGATCTCCTTACAAAAGACCTTCAGTACATCAACTTATATCTATACCAGTGTAAAACTACATTGTATAGGTATGTTGGCCAGTCATTAAACGCACTGGGCCCTATTCTAGGAGTTAGACCCATTAGACATCAGATAGAATGGCCTGGAGGTGTAACAGGTGAGAAGCTGCAAAGTGTGTGTGTGTGTGTGTGTGTGTGTGTGTGTGTGTGTGTGTGTGTGTGATTAAAAATGGTGGAGGGAGGCACTTGAGGACTTCTCTAAAAAATCCGAAATTTATTAGATGTACATTAGAGGCCGAAACGTTGTTTTTTTTTAAAAAGTATATCTAATAAATTTAGGATTTTAGAGAAGTCCTCGAGTGCCTCCCTCCACCATTTTTTTTATTCAAATGTATATTACACATAGTTCAGCAGTGGGGCAACAACCTTGCTGACTTCATTGGGAGCTATCATGGCTTCAGCCTCCCAATAGGATACGCATGCCCGGCCTCTCACCATTTAATATATATATAAATATATACACACCGTATGTCACAAAAGCGAGTACATCCCTCACATTTTTGTAAATGTTTTATTACATCTTTTCATGTGACAACACTGAAGAAATTACACTTTGCTACAATGTAAAGTAGTGAGTGTACAGCTTGTATAAGAGTGTAAATTTACTGTCCCCTCAAAATAACTCAACACACAGCCATTAATGTCTAAACCACTGGCAACAAAAGTGAGTACACCCCTAAGTGAAAATGTCCAAATTGGGCCCAATTAGCCATTTTCCCTCCCTGGTGTCATGTGACTCGTTAGTGTTACAGGGTCTCAGGTGTGAAAGGGGAGCAGGTATGTTAAATTTGGTGTTATCGCTCTCACTCTCTCTTACTGGTCACGGGAAGTTCATCAGGGCACCTTATGGCAAAGAACTCCGAGGATCTGAAAAAAAGACTTGTTGCTCTACATAAAGATGGCTGAGGCTATAAGAAGACTGCCAAGACCCTGAAACTGAGCTGCAGCACGGTGGCCAAGACCATACAGAGGTTTAGCAGGACAGGTTCTCAGAACAGGCCTCACCATGATCGACCAAAGAAGTTGAGTGCACGTGCTCAGTGTCATATCCAGAGGTTGTCTTTGGGAAATCGATGTATGCGTGCTGTCAGCATTGCTGCAGAGGTCGAAGGGCGTGAGGGGGGTCATCCTTCAGTACTCAGACCATACGCCACACACTGCATCAAATTGGTCTGTATGGCTGTCGTCCCAGAAGGAAGCCTCTTCTAAAGATGATGCACAAGAAATCCCGCAAACAGTTTGCTGAAGACAAGCAGACTAAGGGACTTGGATTACTGGAACCATCTCCTGTGGTCTGATGATACCAAGATAAACTTATTTGGTTCAGATGGTGTCAAGCGTGTGTGGCGGCAACCAAGTGAGGATGTACAAAGACAAGTGTGTCTTGCCTACAGTCAAGCATGGTGGTGGGAGTATCATGGTCTGGGGCTGCATGAGTGCTGCCGGCACTGGGGAGCTACTGTTTATTGTGGGAACAATGAATGCCAACATGTACTGTGACATACTGAAGCAGAGCATGATCCCCTCCCTTCTGGGACTGGGCCACAGGGAAGTATTTCAACATAACAACCCCAAAACACACCAAGATGACCACTGCCTTGCTAAAGAAGCTGAGGTGAGACAAAAGGTGATGGACTGGCCAAGCAGGTCTCCAGACCTAAACCCTATTGAGCATCTGTGGGGGATCCTCAAAAGGAAGGTGGAGGAGCTCAAGGTCTCTAACATCCACCAGGTCTGTGATGTCGTCATGGAGGAGTGGAAGAGGACTCCAGTGGTAACCTGTGAAGCTCTGGTGAACTCCATGTCCAAGAGGGTTAAGGCAGTGCTGGAAAATAATGATGGCCACACAAAGTATTGACACTTTGGACCCAATTTGGAGATTTTCACTTAAGGGTGTACTCCCTTTTGTTGCCAGTGGTTTAGACATTAATGGCTGTGTGTTGAGTTATTTTGAGGGGACAGAAAATTTACAGTTATACAAGCTGTACACTCACTACTTTACATTGTAGCAAAGTGTCATTTCTTCAGTGTTGTCACATGAAAAGATATAATAAAATATTTACAAGCATGTGAGGGGTGTACTCAGTTCTGAGAGATACTTATATATATTGTTGCTTCTTGCATGATTACATACACACATTACATATTCTATCCATACATTGCTGTTCCGTAATGCATATTCTAACAATTCATAGTCTGAGTTTTGCTTCTGAACGGTTTATCAAATCCAAAACATTTTGACCGCAGGCATGCACAGCCCGTTAATAGGGTGTGTACCCACGGAACATACGGTAAATTAGAAGCCGTTTTTCTCTAAACATGCATTTTCTTCATTAGAAATAACAAGCCTGTAATCAAAGATCCGGTCATTTTTTATGTTTTTCGTCATGATCCAGATAAATGGACATCTAAAATATCAATGTAGGAGGTTAAAGAGGACCTCTTCACCCAACATTAGGGTGTGCTTGGGCACACCAAAACACACCCCCTGCGCACGCCTAGGATTTTTTGACACTTTTCAGGATTTTGGTATATGTATGTATGTATTATGGATATGTGTACATGTATTATGTATGTTTTGGCACATGTATGCATGAATTGTGTATTTATATTTACAGGTATTATTACATATGTTTGTGTATACATGTGTGTGTTATTCCACAGGTGGTGTGCATTACAGGGCAGCTGTGAGAGAAAACCTCTGTCCTGCACAGATACCCCAGCCTGGCTCTGTCACACATTGGGGCAGGAGGCTGGATGTCTGTCAGAGGGGCCTGGTAGGTGCCCGTCCAGCAGCCTGTGGGTAGCAGTGCAGGGTAATGGCCATCATGCAGGGGATTTGGGGCAGTATAGGAATGCACTGGGGGCTCCGGGTCGTGTCCTACTCACCAGGGTCTGCTCATACTGGAGTGCCCGGCGCTCCACCCCACTCCCCGGCATGGCTGCTGCTCCCTATGCCGCGGGCTCTGCGTGCTGCTGCTCCTGCCGGGTTTCCTTCTGCCGAGTTCTGCAGGGCTCTGTGTTGACGAGACCCAGGTCTTTCTCATTCAGAGCTGCTGTGTAGTTGTGTCCCACTCAGTCTCGGCTTCTCCTCCCTCCAGTCCTCAGTCTTTGCTGTACCCTCCCTCTCTCCGCCTTGTGTAACTCCTGGCTGTCTGTTACTGCTTGTTTTTCCACTATTACTCCTCGTTTTTGCTCTATACATGGAGACCCCTCATGTCTTTTCAGAAGGGGGCCCACAGGGGCCCAGCAGGGTAAGGTCAGGCAGTGCTGGGGTTAGTGCTGGTGCAGGACTTTCCTGTCCTCTAGGTAGGCTGACGTGTATGTACATAATCAGGACTGGCTGAGCCATACACTGGAGGGGGAGCAGCTCACTGCAGGGCACACATGTTCTCTGTACTACAGTGTCTCTTAAGCATATTGTTTGTTTTACCTTTTGTTCCCCCAGAAATCCATATTATATTCATAACAACACCAGCCTTCAATTGGAAATGCAGCTGAGTGACCCTGCTGAATATCTATTGCTATACCTCAGGGGCCATGAACATCATATACATTAAACATAGAAATCAGAAATTGCCAAATGTTCTGAGTCCTGTCACTGTGTCCACTAACAGAGGTCACTATGGCCCTGGCATAGTGATACTCCTGGATCTGTGAACATACAGGGAATATACCTGGGACAGGTTTTAAAGGGACCAGCGGATAGCACTTACAGGCACTAATGTCAGAATTTGCCACCAAATTGTATCTAACAATACATTTTCCTGTAAGTGCAATTTTGGGGCATTTTGTGTATTCAGTAAGCCGGCAATTCACCAAATATAGGCAAATTATTATTTTTTTGAGAAAGGATTTTACCAGGAAGGATACATTGACATTTCTCTCGTTTTCAAGTATGTCCTGGGTGGCGAGTATGTACCGTTAGGTGTCTTGCCCAAGGACACTTACTGGAGAGGTGCTCACTGGGATCAAACCCATGTCGCCACAAGCTCTCTTCACGCAGAGCAGTAATGTTACCTCTACTCCACCCAGCAAAGTACTGTGCATTTTGACGCAATTCCTCTGCATCGAAATTGTCCCATAGAGAACCAATGATTCATCTATTCATAGAACGCTGAATTGCGCCAAAATTACCTAATTTCCAAATTAACCAATCTGACTGGTTTACCCCTCTTCACTGCTGAGCCATTTCACCAATGTGTGCTGAGCTCATTTTTACCGTTTTGCTCATCATATTTATACCCGATTTTGAAGTCATGTTTTATTACACGACCCAGATAAATTAGTTATCCTCTTTTTCTGCAGTTTCATAATCTATCATTATTATATGTATAAGTCATGCCCTGCCAGAATGCTAGAACAAAAAATATGAATTTTCATTAAAATTTCAAAGTAATTTTTTTTTGCATATTATTATCCAAGCCTTTGAGGTTATATATTCTATGGGGTTCGTTGTTAAAAAAATTAGAACTGGGAACCCGTTACTTTACTTTTCTGAGAAATGACATTATTTTTGCTAAAACACACCCAAAAGATTGTTAGTGCAGCATCATTGTTCACATTATAATTGAAATGGGAACAATAGTGCTGCATTAATAAAGAAACAAAACAAAAAAAACACGTTTTTATTTCAAAAATTTTATTTATTATTTTTTTATTATTATATACGTGTATATATATTTTTTCATTTTGGTTTTACTTTTAACATGGTTATGTTTGGTATCATTGGAAAGGCCATGCTCTATCCAATGATTAGGGCAGCCATCAGAAATGAAGGGGCCCCTTACCGAAACTCACGATGGGGCCCCCCGGCACTCCCTCAACCTCTAACAGCTTTTCTCCCCCTTCAAAAAGAAAAAAAGGACATAACATCGCTCCACAGCAATAAAAGTCACAGTAATGTGCAGTGAGTATGAGCGTATCACAGAATCCACAGCAAAAAACTCACAGTAATGTGCAGTGTGTATGAGTGTATCACAGAATCCACAGCAATAAAACTCACAGTAATGTGCAGTGTGTATGAGCGTATCAGAGCTCCACAGCAATAAAACTCACAGTAATGTGCAATGTGTATCACAGAATCCACAGCAATAAAATGCACAACAATGTGCAGTGTGTATGATCATAGCACAGAATCCACAGCAATAAAACTTACAGTAATGTACGCTGTGTATGAGCATATCACAGAGCAGCACAGCAATAAAACCCACAGATATGTGCACTGAGTATGAGCATATCACAGAGCAGCACAGCAATAAAAACACGGATATGTGCACTGAGTATGAGCGTATCACAGAGCAGCACAGCAAAAAAAACCACAGATATGTGCATTGATTATGAGCGTATAACAGAGGAGCACAGCAATAAAACCCACAGATATGTGTGGTGTGTATGAGCGTATCACAGAGCTCCACAGCAATAAAACTCTCAGCAATGTGCGTTGTGTATGAGCGTATCACAGAATCCACAGCAATAAAACTCACTGAAATGTGCTGTGTATTATGGCCTTTGGGCTTGGCTGGACCCTGGCCTAGGCTCAGAGGCTGGCCTGGAACCAGGGTCTGGACCCTGGGCCTGGTCCCTGGGTCTGGGTCTGGCCCCTGGGTCTGGGCCCTGGGTCTGGGGTCGCATACGTGACAGGGCCCCAGGAAGCCAGTACAGCTCTGGATTCGGACTCCTAGAGAGAAAATCTTATATATCTATGATCTTTACTAACAAGTATTTAAGAATTACAATGTTCAGGTTCCGTTTTTAAGATTACATTTTAATCTCATTTAGGATGACCTTCACAACTCTTTTTTTATAACTACTGGATTTGTGCTTCCTTTGTAACAATATCCTGATTGTAGATTCGGGTAGACAGACATTACTGTTCTTTCTGATGTCATTTATTCTAAAATCCTGTTTTTGATGCAAGAGACTTCCTGACCTGTCAAATTATTGAGCCAGATTTAGATTGTGCTGAGTTTTCATATTGTATTTTGCTTTTTTTAAGTGACCAACAGTACATTTATAAAGAGGAAGTGAAAGATAATTCATAAGTTTTCCACTAGGTAATAAAAGCGTTCAATTAATATATTGTCACTTTTGATATTTTGCTGTTGTTGCTCATTGCTTTATTTTGATTTCTAACCCTTTTGATGTTCTGTTATATGTTGTTGTTTGTTCCTTATGTCAAGACAATGGAGACATACTCCAATTGTGCAAGTCTTTGTCACATCCTCGGCTCCTGTGGTGCACCATGGGGGGTCTGGGCTCCCGACGGCATCGCTGGCTGGCCGGGTGCCAGGAATTCGGGCTGGCCGGCGTCTGGAGGGGCGTAGCTTGGCGTGATGACGAGGAGCCGCCAGCCTTAAATGAAGGGCGCGATACAGCTTGTCGCCCTGATGTGGAGTTATTTTCCCGCATCCTGCCACACATCCGGTTGGTGCAAAACTTTGCGTAGGTCCTCCTCCTCCTCATCTGTCTCTACCCCCACTGTATGTCCTGCCATGTCATTGCCTGCTACAACCTCCACTGACAGGGATGATGCTACAGTAATGGATGTACCGGGTCCTTCCTCACAATGTGACGGCATCCCATCAGCTGAAGATTTACGCAGTCAGATTACGTTGCCCCAGCTGCTGAAGCGTAAGAAAAAATATAGTCCCAACCATCCCCAAGCACAGCGTCTAAATGCCAGCTTAGCAAAATTACTCGCATTGCAGCTGCTGCCTTTCTAGCTGGTGGACTCTGCTCCCTTCCGTGAATTTGCTGAATGTGCTGTACCACAGTGGCAGGTTCCAAAACGCCATTACTTTTCATGCAAGGCCATTCCAGCACTATACCAGCACGTGGAAGACAATGTTATCCAGTCATTGGGAAAGGCAGTCAGCAACAAGGTGCATGTGACTTTAGACATGTGGTCCAGCAAGCATGGACAGAGCCGTTACATTTCCTTCACGGCACACTGGGTAACTCTGATTGCAGCTGGGAGGGATCCAAGATGGGGCTCTGTGCTGGAGCTTGTTCATCCTCCATGCCTCCAGAAAGCTGCTTGTATGAGGTCTGTCTGCTCCACCACCACCTCTCCCTCTTCCTCCTCCTCCTTCTGTGTCTCTGGCGAAGTGGCAGTTAAACCGACGCCTGACATGGTCTATGCAATGGCTCAAGCAAAAAGAAGCCATACTGTGCTTGAGCTGGTTTGTTTAGGGGACAGGAGCCACACCGGGCCAGAAATTCTGTCAGCTCTGCAGGGCCAGGTGCAGAGATGGTTAACACCACGCCAGCTTCAGCTGGGAATGATCGTCTGTGATAATGGCAGCAACCTTCTCGCCGCCCTACCCAAGGGTAAATTGATGCATGTACCATGCCTAGCATACATCCTAAATCTAGTGGTACAGCGTTTCCTAACCAAGTACCCAGGGCTGGCAGAGCTTCTCAGCCAGGCCAGAAAAGTCTGCAGCCACTTCAGACGGTCATTCCCAGCAAGTGTTCGCCTGGCAGAAATTCAAAGAGAATTCCACCTTCCCACAAACCGTCTGATCTGTGACATGCCCACCAGGTGGAACTCGACATTAGCAATGCTGCAGCGTCTGCACAAGCAGCAGAGGGCCATCAACGAGTACCTGTGTGAGTATGGCACAAGGACAGGTTCAGGTCAACTTGTTTTTTTTCTCCCCCGCAGTGGCTGATGATCAAGGATGCATGCACTGTACTGTCACCATTTGAGGAGGCAACGAGGATGGTGAGCAGGGACAGTGCATGCATCAGTGACACAATTCCTTTAGTGTTCCTGCTGGAGCACACTCTGCAGGGAATTATAGATGTGGCTCTAGAGGCAGAGCAGCGGGAGAAAGAGGAGACCTTCCCTAGCTCTCAAGGCCCCAGTCTTTCCGCAGACAGCATTCCAGCGGGTCCTACTCAGATCAGACAGGAGGAGGATGAGGAGGAGGAATATTTAAGTAGTGGGGGCATTGAAGGTGGGGATTCCTCAAGGGAGGGTTTTGTGTGCCCAGAAACACAAGGGCTAGTGTGTGGCTGGGAGGAGGAAGTGCACGATGGGGTCATCCTCATTGACCAGGAAGACTCGGACGCTAATGCCACCTCCAACCTACGCTGCATGGGCTCCCTTATAATGCAAAGCCTGCTAAAGGACCCCAGGATTCGTGCTATCAAGGAGAGGGATCATTACTGGTTGGCAACCCTTCTTGATCCACGATACAAGGGTAAAGTTGCAGAGCTCATCCTGCCCGCATAGAAGGAGCACAGGATGAAAAAACTTGAGGACACTCTAAAGCGACACTTGTGTAACACCTTTCCAGGCACTGGTAGGTTACCAAGTGATGACACACGTGCTTCTGAGGCTGTGGATGATCAGAGGAATAGTGGTGAAGGCCAGGGCAGCTTGACTGATGCATTTTTAAATTTTTTTAGTCCACGACGGCCAGTGACGTCAAATGTAGGCAACCATTGCCAGTGTCTTCACCGTATGGTGCAGGACTACCTAGGGGCAAGGGCAGACCTGGATACGTTTCCAGCAGATGATCCACTGGCTTACTGGGTGTTGAGATTTTATCACTGGCCAGAACTTAGCCAATATGCTATGCAGCTACTAGGTTGCCCTTCATCTAGCGTGCTTTCTGAAAGGACGTTCAGTGCCGCTGGAGGTTTTGTCACAGACAATAGAGTGCATCTGTCCACCGACTCTGTAGACCGGCTGACATTTATAAAAATGAATCAGTCCTGGATCAGCAGTTATCATCCACTGATGCTGACGTAACGGCATAGATCGGGGATGTCTTCTGCATTCACAAAACCTCCAGCACTGAACTCTTCCACAATACCACTAAAGGGTTATGGTGTAAATGCACTTGCTGCCATGAAAGGCACAATATTTGGCTGCACTGACGCCTGTGCCAGATTTATATCATTTTAATTTTTTGAACCGCAGGGTCCAACCCTGCACTCTTCCACAATACTACAGAGGGGTTACTGTATGATGGTACTTGCTGGCCTGGCAGTCTGGCACCAAAGGCACAATATCTGGGTGCACTGATGCCCATTACTAGATTCATATGTTTTTAATATAGGACCGCAAGGTCCACCCCTGCATTCTTCCACAATACTACAGAGCGGTTACTGTATGATGGTACTTGCTGGCCTGGCACCAAAGGCACAATATTTGGGTGCACTGCCACTGACGGATGTATCAGATTCATATCCTCAGAGGGGTTACTGTGTGACGGCACTGTTGCCGACGCTAAAGGCCCAATTTTAAAGCACCTATTGTTACTTTCATCCAAAGCCTGCATAAGTTTCACCACAATTTAGCCAAAAATCACTAAACTTTTTCTGCGTGTCCGAAAATGTCTCCTCTTTTCATACAGACTGCCGCTCCAAGCAGTTGTTTATGGATAGATTAAAGGAAAACCATTTACCGTCATTTGAAATGTCAGTTCATTTTCAGCGGCTCCTCCGGGAGTGAGCGCTACACGTGGGGGCTCGTCCGGGATCCAGTCTCTGGAAAAAAACACATCTAAAGGGTTAAATATGGATCCAGACACTGTTGCCGAATGGTGTGAGGAGCACAGTAGTCAGTTAGAATGTTGTATAGTCATGGATATTCCCGCATACACTTGGGCCGAAGATCAGATTCGCCAGGCCGTGGCCGTGCTGACACCAGACCATCGGGGGTTAATTCTGGACATTAAAAAGAACACAGATACCTCTCACACGTATGTTCTTTTTGAATGGAGAAAGGGTGTTCCAGTATGTTTTCAGGGCGCGAGCATGAAGCTGACCGATGAGGTGGAAGTCCAACTGATTCAGCCAAGTGCGCCACGTGGCGAATCCGCAAGTGTTCCCGCGCCCAGTCTGTTGGCCATGATCGGGCCTGAATTCATAGTGGCTATTGGAGATTTGCTGGCTAAGTGTCAGAGAACAAGCCCTCCGCACACTAATTTCGGTTATCGACGGTTGAGAAATTTTACAGGAAACGTACCAACTCCGACGGGAGAAGAA
Organism: Leptobrachium leishanense; assembly: GCA_009667805.1. NCBI lineage: Eukaryota > Metazoa > Chordata > Amphibia > Anura > Megophryidae > Leptobrachium > Leptobrachium leishanense. The sequence continues at coordinate 17,594 of RXON01004453.1, read as the reverse complement.
ACCTTTGAGGAATGGGTGGAACAGGCGATGCAGGCTCTGGATGAGTGGGACGTCCATGAAGCCCAGAAAAAGCAAAGGATCACCGAGAACTTAAAGGGACCTGCGTCAGAAGCGGTGAGAAACCTAAAACTGAGTAGAAAAGACTGTACTGCGTTAGATTATTTGAACGTCTTGGAGGAAGTTTTTGGGCGAACGGAAAAGGCCGCAGAGCTTGTATATCAGTATGAACACACCTATCAGCGGAAAGGTGAGAGAATGACCGAATACATGAGGCGCCTAGATAAGATTCTGCACCAGATACTCCTCAAGAAAGGGGCCGAGCCGGCCGAAGTGGATAAGATCCGAATAAAACAGATCCTGAGGGGCTCTCAACCTCTAGATCCAGTGATGCTGCAGCTGAGAAGCAGGGCAGGTAATCAGGAACTGAAGTACCTGGAACTGATCCGAGCTGTCAGAGAGGAGGAGGCTTTACTGGAGGAAAAATCCTTCAGGCGAGGGGAAAGGGCTTACGCACAACCTGTAAGGCATAACGACGGTCTGCAGCCTGAAAGCGATTCGCTGGATACTTACGGGTCCGACGTGGACGAGCAAGAGCACCTGATTGCTTTTAAATCCACAGAGAGGGCTGCCAAAGAATTACACCTCTCTGAACGTGGTGAGTTGCACAAAACTGTTAAGAAAGTACAGGAAGCTCAAGCTGAATTGCAACAGGCGCACGCGGAACTGTGCCGAGTGTTGATGAAGGTGACAGAGATGCAGGCAGAGATGCAGAAGTTCCTCACAGGCATACAGACAACCGGAGTTGCTGTGGCGTCTAGCCAAGGTCCTATAACTGAATCACAACAGGCGACTGCGTCTCCACCTTCTAAAAAGAGGTGTTTTGGTTGTGGAGAAATGGGCCACTTCCGCGCACAATGCAAAGACCGAAAGCCTGAGAAGAATAGAGTTGATGAGTTGTTAAAAGCCTTGAAAGAACTGTTATCTACCTCACCGGCGGGAAACGCCATGGGGCGCCAGTGAAGGAGCAACCTAGGTGCCCGAAGATTGAACCCCGCTCCAAAAATCAAGCCAGGGCTAAGAGGGCGAGAGGGCCCAAAGTCCGGCCAACTGCTGAGCCTGCCAGGACTGAAAGAGTTACTCCCTTAGCATCCGGACCTACGTCATGGGGAAGCAATGCACACCCAAAACCTACACGGGCCAAGAAAAAGGCCAGGGTACAGCAAACTGGGTCTAAATGTCCTGATACCGCTACCAAGTTTCCTGATCAACTGATAGGTCCTTCTCCTATTGTGCCAATCCAAGTGGAGGAGTCTACACTAAAGCTCTGTTGGATTCAGGGGCTCAAGTGACACTGATCTACCGAGACTTCTATGAGAAACATTTGAAGCACATTCCTTTACAGAAATTGAAGGACCTGGAAATCTGGGGTATCGGAACTGAGAAACTCCCCTATGACGGGTATCTACAGGTAAAATTGGAGATCGGATCCGAAGTCATCGGACAGTCCGGAGGTTGTGATGCATTGGCCATTTTGTGTCCTCGACCCTCAGGTGCAAACAGAAGTTCCATGATAGTGGGGACGAATACTGATTTGGTGCGGCGTCTCCTGACACCTATCGTATTGGAAGAAGGTTCTACTCAAGGAGTGCACCCAATGTTACGTCCGGTCTATCAGAGGATGGTCGAAGAACAGAAGGCACCTGCCGAAGTGGGGCGCCTATGGAGATTAGAAGGAACAGAGAAGATTCTGCAAGCAGGAGAAGTAGCAAGTTTCCGGGCTTCAGTCAAGTTGAATGGATCGCAACCAGGCCCCTATGTGGTGCTGGAAACCGATTTTAATCATGGGAGTGAAGCCAGAGTTGAAGTAATTCCTGAAATAATCTCCACTAAAGCTCTGAAAAGAACACGAGGAAGAGTCTCAGTCAGCGTGTGCAATGTGTCTGATTCTCCAGTAGTCCTTAAAGCACGAATGCCTATCGGGCAAGTAGAGTCTGTTACGCCCCTCTCCACCGATTTAGGAGGGGGAGTGGATAAAGAGATTCCAGATGAAAGATTCTACCCCAAGGACGCTCCCATTTCACCCGAGTGGAAGAAACGTCTTCAGTCTCAAGTTTTGAAGTGGAGAGAACTGTTCTCAAAAGATGAGTTCGACGTAGGCCTAGCTAAACGTACCGAACACCGCATTCGATTACAAGAGGACAAGCCGTTTCGTGAAAGGTCAAGACGAGTTCCGCTGGGAGACTTAGATGATCTGCGAGAACAGCTGAATGAATTGCAAAGAACCAAGGTGATCCAAGAGTCCAGGAGTCCATACGCATCTCCAATAGTGATGGTCCGGAAGAAGAACGGTTCTGTCCGTTTATGCATAGACTACCGCACGTTGAACCGGAGAACCATCCCAGACCAATATGCTACCCCTCGGATAGAAGATGCCTTACAGTGTTTGTCTGGAGCAAAATGGTTTAGTGTACTAGACCTGCGAAGTGGGTATCACCAGATACCAATGCATCCTGAAGACAAAGAGAAAACTGCCTTCATCTGTCCACTGGGGTTCTTTGAATTTAACAGAATGCCTCAAGGCCTTACGGGGGCTCCAGCCACGTTCCAACGGTTAATGGAGAAGACAGTCGGGGACATGAATCTGATTGAAGTATTAGTGTACCTGGATGACATAATCGTGTTTGGGAAGACTCTGGAATAGCATGAGCAACGTTTAGAGAAGGTCTTGAAGAGGCTCCACGAAGAGGGATTGAAACTGTCTCTGGAGAAATGCCAATTCTGTCTACCGTCTGTTACGTATCTGGGACATGTGGTCTCAGCAGAAGGTGTTTCGACAGATCCTCGGAAGTTGGAGGCCGTAGCTTCTTGGCCCAGACCCAGAAACGTCACTGAACTTAGATCTTTCTTGAGGTTCTGTTCCTATTATCGAAGATTTGTAGGAGGATTCGCGAAGATAGCTCAACCACTGAACAAACTCCTACAGAAGGAAAACACCGAAGAAGGCTGCAAGGCCTCTGACCGAAACCCGTCAGCTCCAGGGCCAAGGAAAGCTCGAGAGTCCATACAGGGCGAATGGACTAGCCAGTGTGAAGGTGCTTTCTTGAAGCTAAAGGAGAGTCTAACTCAAGCTCCTGTCTTGGCCTATGCGGACCCGCACAAGCCGTATGAGTTACATGTGGATGCCAGCAGAGAAGGGCTAGGAGGAGTCCTGTATCAGGAGTATGGCGGATTGCTGAGGCGTGTAGCGTACGTGAGTCGGAGCCTTACACCTTCTGAAAAGAACTATCCTACCCACAAGTTGGAGTTCCTAGCCTTAAAGTGGGCAGTGGTAGACAAGTTAAAAGACTATCTGTATGGAGCCGAGTTTGTGATAAAAACGGATAACAATCCTCTTACCTATGTTCTTACTACTGCGAAACTGGACGCAACGGGACATCGGTGGTTGGCCGCTCTGTCAGGGTTTCGGTTCAGCCTGAAGTATCGCCCTGGGGTGAATAACCGAGATGCTGATGCTTTATCGAGAAGACCCTACACTACAGAATGGACTCAGTTAACTCCAGACGGGGTGCAAGCTTTGTGTCAAGGAGCAGAACGCCGGGTCAAGGGAGGGATTGAAGCGGAGGCCATAGGAGTTATGGCTGCGGCTGTTCCTGAGTTTTACTGTAACCCTACACAATTGAGGGATGAAAGTCTACCTACCTTTTCAAAACAAGACCTGAAGGCGGATCAGGCCAGAGACCCTTTGATTGCATTGACTATAAAGGCCCTAACTGCGAACCAGCGGGAAATTCTGCTGACCAATTCCCCGGATGGAGCCAGATTGGTCTACAAAGAGTGGGAACGGTTGAAGATGTTGGATGGGGTGGTCTACCGAAGGGGCCCCTCAACAAGCGCTGAAGAGACTCAACAGCTATTCCTTCCCACTAAGCATAGAGAGAGTGTGCTGTGATCGTTACATGATGAGCATGGACATTTGGGTGCTGAAAGAACTTTTAAGCTGGTGCGAGACAGATTCTATTGGCCTTGTATGAGAGCCGAAGTGGAAAGTTACTGCCATTCCTGTCTGAGGTGTATTCAGAGGAAGACTCTACCAACCCGAACCGCTCCAATGAGCCATCTGCAGAGTCAGGGACCCATGGATTTGGTGTGCATTGACTTCCTGTGCTTAGAGCCGGATGCTAGCGGGCAAGGGAATATTCTGATAGTGACTGATCATTTCACTCGTTACGCTCAAGCCTTTTCCACAAGAGATCAACGTGCTCCGACAGTAGCCAAGGTTCTGATGGAAAAGTTCTTTGTTCACTACGGCCTGCCAAGGAGAATACACTCTGATCAGGGTAGAGACTTTGAAAGCCGACTTGTTGGGCAATTGTTGGAACTGTTGGGAATCCAAAAGACCCGAACTACACCATATCACCCTCAAGGTGATGCTCAGCCTGAAAGGTTTAATCGCACGCTGCTGAATATGCTGGGGACTTTGTCGAACATAGAGAAGCAGAGTTGGAGTCGTCACATAGCTACTCTGGTGCATGCATATAACAGTACGGAGAGTGATGCAACTGGATACTCACCGTACCGTCTTATGTTCGGAAGAGAAGCTCGACTGCCGGTTGATTTGGCGTTTGGGTTATCTCTAGACCAGACGTCGGTAGCTTCCCATAGAAACTACGTGGATAGACTTCGGAAGAACCTGGCTTCTGTGTTTGAACAGGCCCGTTTGACCTCGGGAAACAGGGAGCAAAGGAACAAAAGGAACTATGACTTGAAAGTTCGGATACAAGATCTACAACCTGGTGATAGGGTTTTGTTGAAGAACTTGGGTGCTGCTGCGAGGCACAAGTTGGCGGATAGATGGAGTTCTCAAGTCTACATTGTCTGCAAGCAACTGCCGGGTCTGCCGGTGTATCAAATCCGGCCGGTTGGGAAGGCTGGGCCTCTTAAGAACTGGCACCGGAATCATTTGTTACCTTTGAGAGAGGCTGTGAGGATGCCAGTTGGGGACGAACTGCCTCCGCCAAATCCGCCTGCTCCACGTTTGCCTCCTGTTACTCGGTCTCAACAGACCCGGGTTGTCGAAGAGAGCGAAAGAGACAGTGAAGAAGAGAGTTATTGTCTGGACTGGATGCGCTCACCGGAGCCTGAGGAGGTTGTCGTTGTTCCTGAGCGGTGGGAGAGTAACTTGAGGCCTGAAGCTCCTGAATTTCTGCTGGAGGTTCCTGAGACTGTTGAAATTCCTGTAGCTCCTGAAGCCGAGTCTTATGACTACAGTTCTATGCCTTCACTGGAGGGATCATACTCCGAAGAAGTGTCTGCTCCAGTAGTAGAAAGAAGGACTGAGCCAGCACCTATAGTACTTCCACCTGAAGAGGAACGGATTGAGCCTGAACCAAAGCGCTCTGTTCGACCGCCCCAACGACTCACCTACGACTCACCAGGACATAGCACTGAAGAGGCCATCACCACAGTACAGAGGTTGCCCGAAGTGTCTGCTATGTTAGCTGAGGTAGCACAAAACATGAGTCAGCTTGAAGAAGTGTATCTAACCCACTGTATGTTTGCTGCCAACCCTGTATATGTTATCTAATTGTATCGAAATGTAAATGTAACTGTTGTACCTCCTTGGAGAGACCCAAGAGTTCTAGGAGGGGGAGAGTGTAGCGCTGTGTTTAAATCTTACTGTGGCAGTACCTATTTTTGGCCACCGGAGGGAGACAAGCACGATCAGAGACACTGAACTTTGGGACTACATTTCCCGGCGTGCTTTGCAAACAGACAGGAAGTGGGTGGGACACAGACGATGTACATCCTGAGCCTCGTGGAGAACGTGCCAGATCGCGCCAGGGAGCGCATGGAAGAGGACGCAGTGCTGCAGAGTGGAACCGTGACTAGGCCGGAGCGCAAGTGTGGCCTATCAGGAATTGAGTGGGGTTATCCTGCCTTGTCAGAAGGAGCCTTACCCACCGACCATCATCACCACCAAGTGTATTCCAGACAAGCTGAGGACCCCGAGTAAGGAGTACCGCGAGTCCAACGGATGGGAGAGCAGGCGGTAGCTGGACAAGTCCGGGCCGGAGCACAGAGAGCCTGAGTATCGATCCAACAGCCGGTATCCCAGCGCGGAGAGAAGTGGAGAGACGTCCTGGGTCAGCGGAGCCTCGGTGATCAGCGGATGGGTGAGACGCCTCCAAGGCCGTTCCACAAAAGTTCAAGCACGCTGTTGTTTATTTCTGAAACCCACAGGGCCCCAACTTGACTAGTCGAAGACATTGCTTAAAAGATTCACTGGCCAGTTGAATAGTACCCGGGTACCATAACACACACATACACTTACAATTCGGGACTTAACCTGTTCAAGACTCACTCCCTAAGATCCGAAAAAGGGGAAAAGATTTGCATCTTATTTTGTATTTTCCGCTGCGCGTTTCTCGTAATTACGGATCATTGTATTTTTTTCTGCTCGGTCGCGTTTTTTAGAAATACGAAGTCTCGCATTTCTTTTTCCCGCTGCGCGTTTACCGCAATACGAAATACTGTAAATATATCTACGAACACCGTGTCTCATTTTATGTCTTTTACTTCAGTAAACTATATAATTTATAAAATCCACAGCGGTGCTGGAGTATATTTATTCCCTAGTGCGGGGAGACTGACCCGTGGTTCATTTTCAGCGGCTCCTCCGGGAGTGAGCGCTACACCTGTTTACACATGATTTTCGGGGGGCGGGTGTATATATACATCCTTTTTTTTTCTTCTTCAGGTAATGGGGGGGTTGCGGAAGAACGTAAATCTGCTAGAACAGACGCACAGAGTGCACTGTGTCCGCAAAGTGATGGAATGTAGTCAGATGGACTGCATTTTTGACGTCCAGCATTTTGACGAACAAAATGGTTTTTCATATTAATTTGATTTCCCTTCTACATCAGTCAAAAAAACATCAGTCACAAAAACGGACTGTGTGGCCACTATCTATTCGTCAGTCAGAAAGTACGTCCGTTGTGTACAGACGTACAGTCCACACAGAATGCGCTCGTCTGACCCTAGCCTTAGAGTTATTGGATCACATCAGATATTTTTTCCTTCTAACAGCTCCTTATTAACAACTACGTTGGAATAGGACCCAAGGACTTGGAGTAAGGTTACTATCAATAAACATGTAATCTGTATATTACATCTGGAGTATGCAAATTATTGGGCTTTCATATTTTTTCTCATCTGTAATGAGCTTTACTACCTTGGCACTTGGCAGGAATTAAATCATGGCTGGCCCTGCTTTTCTTCATTGTGAGCCAAAAGGATGGAAATTACAGGGCCATCTTATGTTGCGGGTTTAATGATTATAAGAATATTATTACACTATTTTCTTACATGGGCTTTAATCCCATCCTTTTATTGATGTTGTAAACCTTTGTATACTACTTAAAAAAAAACCTTGTATTCACTTGTTAGGGTAAGTAGTCAATGTAATAGAGCAGCAGGAAATGCTAACAGAATGCTTGGTTGTGTAGGGAGAGGTATTAGCAGTAGGAAAAGGGAAGTGCTCATGCCACTGTACAGAGCACTGGTGAGACCTCACTTGGAGTACTGTGTGCAGTACTGGAGACCGTATCTCCAGAAGGATATAGACATCTTAGAGAGAGTTCAGAGAAGGGCTACTAAAATGGTGTACGGCTTGAAGGAGAAAAGTTACCAGGAAAGGCTTAATGATCTTAACATGTACAGCTTGGAAAAAAGACGAGACAGAGGAGATATGATAGAAACCTTTAAATACGTAAAGGGAATCCACAAGGTAGAGGAAGGGAGTATATTTAAAAGGAAACAAAATAGCAAAACAAGAGGACATAGTCTTAGATTAGAGGGGCAAAGGTTTAAAAGTAACATCAGGAAGCATTATTTTACTGAGAGGGTGGTGGATACATGGAACAGCCTTCCAGTTGAAGTGGTAGAGGCCAAAACAGTAATTGAATTTAAGCAGGCATGGGATAGGCATAAGGCTATCCTAAATAAAAGATAAATCCAGGTAAAGTATCCATGTAATTGGGCAGACTAGATGGGCCGAAAGGTTCTTATCTGCCGACATTTTTCTATGTTTCAATGTTTCTAGGACATGGTGAATATGTAAATCTGTGTTCATTGACTTGCGATGACTTCCTAGTTTCTTCATTTTACAAACTATGCAGCTATGGCTGTGAAATATTTTTATTGCATGAGCATTTGAAATAATGTTGAATGAGAGCGTTTCTGTTTCTCTGTCATTGTTTCACAGGCCGGAGAAGATTTACAGCTCTACAACAGGGATAGTTGTCCATGTGTGGTTGGGTGTATGTGTTGCAGTGTTAAATCAGATTTGCATAATAGTATCCTTTCTAACAAAAAGGTTCCCACAGACCAGAGTGCTCCTATTTACAATCCTAACAATCTTATATAAAAGGGTAACATGCCAACAAATTATATCCCTGCTCGTACCTTATTGGGTATGAAAATAAATATATATTAGTCAATAAATAGAAATTACATTCTCGCTCACAGGGCTTATCAGAAAACTGTTAGAGTGCACAATATAGAAAAAATATTGCTGCTCACATTCTACATGACAAGTACAAATTTGCAAAATATTCATGCTAATAGAACCATGCATGTGCCCCCCACACTTAGAGGAGGGAGTTAGTTATGGCAGGGCTTGGTAGGAAGTGTAGGGGCAGAGTATTAGAATTTAGCAGCACCTGCACCTTAGAGAGGGGCCAATTTGTTTTTCTGATTGAGCGATCGTCCCTCATATATGCCCAGTCTCTTTCAACCTGTCTTTCTCTTTATGTCTCTCTCTATGTCATTTTACCTGGGGAGACACTCTAATGAGATTTCAGAGAACTTGATTTTATATAATTTGCTGTCAAACTGAGCAAAGAGATTCAGGGTTATTCAGAGAGAGGTGAAAACCAGGAGAATGACTGGAGAAGGGAAAATTCTAGGTCAAAATAGCCGATTTGGAAAGTGAAATAAATGGGAGAATTTTTCTGGTTTAGCTATTTTGACCTAGAATTTTCACTTCTCCAGTAATTCTCCTGGTTTTCACCTCTCTCTGAATAACCCTGATGGTGTTTTCCACCTTTTACTAGGTACGCTGTAATATTTGTCTGACCTTCCCTTTAAAATGCAGCTTGAGAGAGAGAAGAGCATTAGTCCTTAATATATAAAAAATGTTTTGACTGAAAATGGGAGTAACATTTACTCGGCCCTCCATACTACACTGTGGTTTACGCTAAGGGGGTTATTCAGAGAGAACCAAAATGTTGCCGACATTTCAGTGCTCTCTCTCCTTCCCTGCACTTCCCTGCACTTCGGGGAATCAAAGTTCCCCACCCTGCGGTGAATTCAGCATTCACTGCAGGGTCCCCGGAGTGCAGGGACAACCCGCAGCACAACTACCGAAAAGCCGCCAGAACCACCACAAAAAACACGCCGAACACGCCAGAAAAAGCCTACAAGCTGACAAATGGGGTACAAAAAACCCTATTGGATAGAAAATGGGAATATTTTTAACATTGAAGCCTATGGGATCCACCTGAATAAACCTACCGTATGAAATCACCAAACAGCAGGGCACTTCAGCAACTTTTCACTGCTGTTCGGTGTCCCCTGAATAGATTAACCATTGCTTCTCTTGGGGGATTTCACTGCTTTCGAGCTGGCACCGTATTTGCAGGCGAACCGTATTTGGTGAACTGCCTGCTCTCTGAATAGGCAAATGGCCCTGAGGTGTCATCGTACGGGAAAATTCACTGTTCGGTGACATTTCAGGGCCAGGTCGGCCCTCTCTGAATAACCCCTTAAGTGTTGTCTCTTTCTTACAGGGTTATTCAGAATTTCAGAGAGATCTGAAAAGTCACCGCACGTTCGGTGACCTGTCGTTCCCCGAACTTCGGGGCGATTTTAGTTCGCTGACCCTGCGGTGTATTCAGCAAGCACCGCAGGGTCCCCTGTCAGGCCGGATTAAGATCTCTATGGGTCTGGAGCTGAATATTTTGGTGGGCTTTTTTTTGGAATTTAGTGAAATTACAACATATTTAGGCTATTTAATAGTGCAGATATAGGTATATCTAACCAGGCAGATACTGTGTGAGGAAATTTGCATTCAGATTTCAATCATCCCAGCATTTAAAATAATTTTTTCCTATTTTATCATCCAAACCTCTGTGGTTATATATTCTATAGGAAATTCTTGTTAAAAAAAAATAAATGGAAACCTGTTATTTGTTACTGCATTTTTCTGAGAAAATATACAATTTTAACCAAAGTAATTTAGATATTTTCCATGTGCTTTGGATAATGGTGTTTTATGAATAATCTGACTATGTATAAAACACTAACCTTGCTCCCAGCGTGGGAAAGGAGAAGGTGAGTAATGGCAGTGGTATTGCTCATTTTATACATGAGAAATGGACAATGCCATCGCTTTGGAACAAAAAATAAATAAAATTATTATTTTGGTTTTCTTTTTCTTTTTAGATTTTACATTGTCCAGTTTGGTATCAAAGCAAAGACCAGACTCTGTCCTCTCTGACACCTCAGTTGACCTTGCGAGGTGTAAAGATTAGTGGCGCAAGGTTCCAAAGCCCCCCCCCCCGTGCACTTTGCTGCAGTGGGATACACCTAAATAAACCTGCCGAATAAAACCACCAAACAGCAGGGCATTTTGGCAACTTTTCCCTGCTGTTTGGTGTCTCTGAATAAACGAACCATTTCGCTTCCCTCCCTTTCGCTTTCACTGCCCTCGAACAGGCACCGTACGTGCAGGCAATTCACCAAAATTTGGTGAACTGCCTGCTCTCTGAATAGCCGAACGGCCCCGACATGTCCTGAAATTCAGTGTCCGGTTACATTTCGGCCACATTTCGGATCTCTCTGAATGACCCCCTTAGTTTAATATTAGATGTGATTAGATTAATATATGTTGAGTGTGACACAGAGTGTGCACGTTTATACATCAGTATAGATACAGTATACAGGTGAAACTCGAAAAATTTGAATATCATGCAAAAGTTCATTTATTTCAGTAACGCAACTTAAAAGGTGAAACTAATGAGATATTTCAAGCCGTGATTTGTCTTAATTGTGATGATTATGGCTTACAGCTCATGAAAACTAGGGATGAGCCAAACACCCCCGTGTTCGGTTCGCATTCGAACGTGAACAATTTCAAAAGTTCGAGTTCGAACGCGAACACGAACCGAACTCAATGTAAGTCAATGGGACTCGAAAGTTCGAATTATAGAGTGCCCTCCAAGAGGGCATATATGCAAGATATTTGCCATAAAAGGTGTATGGGGGTCCGGGTAGTGCCCTGGGGGACAGGAAACAAGGACAAAAAGTAAAAAAAAAACGTTTTTAAAGGAACAGTGAGTTTTCCATGAAATAAAGGTTAAGAATAAAAACAGAAAATTCCTTCAAATATCGTGCCTAGGAGGTCCCCATAACCTGCCCGTGAAGTGGCAGATTTGTAGGATATATAGAAACATTTAAAAACCAAAAAAATGACATTTCAAATGACGGTAAATGGTTTTCCTTTAATCTATTCATAAACAACTGCTTGGGGCGGCAGTCTGTATGAAAAGAGGAGGCATTTTAGGACCCGCAGAACAAGTTTAGTGATTTTTTTGGCTAAATTATGGTGAAACTTATGCAGGCTTTGGATGAAAGTAACAACAGGTGCTTTAAAATTGGGCCTTTAGTGTCGGCAACAGTGCCATCACACCGTAACCCCTCTGTGGTATTGTGGAAGAGTGCAGGGTTGGACTCTGCGGTCCAATATTAAAATGATATAAATCTAGTAATATAGGCGTCAGTGGCAGTGCACCCAAATATTGCGCCTTTGGTGGCAGCAAGTGCCTTCACACCGTAACCCCTTTGTGGTATTGTGGAAGAGTGCAGTGGTGGAGGTTTTGGGAATGCAGAAGAGATCCCCGATCTATTCAGTTACGTCAGCATCAGGGGTTTATAGCTGCTGATCCAGGACTGATTTATTTTTATAAATGTCAGCCGGTCTACAGAGTCAGTGGACAGACGCACTCTTTTGTCTGTGACAAAACCTCCAGCGGCACTGAATGTGCTTTCAGAAAGCACACTGGATGAAGGGCAACCTAGTAGCTGCATAGCATATTGACTAAGTTCTGGCCAGTGATTCAATCTCAACACCCAGTAAGCCAGTGGATCATCTGCTGTAAAGGTATCTAGGTCTGCCCTTGCCCCTAGGTAGTCCTGCACCATATGGTGAAGACGCTTGCAATGGGTGCCTACATTTGACGTCCCTGGGCGTCGTGGACTAAAAAAAATTAAAAAGGCATTAGTCAAGCGGTCCCGGGCTTCACCGCTCTTCCTCTGATCATCCGCAGCCTCAGAAGCACCTGTGTCATCACTTGGTAACCTACCAGTGCCTGGAAAAGTGTTACACAAGTGTCGCTTTAGAGTGTCCTCAAGTTGTTTCATCCTGAGCTCCCTCTGTGCGGGCAGGATGAGCTCTGCAACTTTACCCTTGTATCGTGGATCAAGAAGGGTTGCCAACCTTTAATGATCCCTCTCCTTGATAGCACGAATCCTGGGGTCCTTTAGCAGGCTTTGCAGGATAAGGGAGCCCATGCAGCGTAGGATGGAGGTGGCATTAGCTTCCGAGTCTTCTTGCTTTACACATAGAACACTTCATAACTCCTGATGACGCTACGAGGAAGTAGGGAAACATGTTGAGTATCTGAGAATTTATACTGGTATGAATATATTTACCTGAATGAAGCAAACAGATTTAAGGATCTTGCATTGAAATCAAATTCATACATTATAACAAAAAGATGATGGGGAACGCTCACTAAATTGTGCCATTTTTCTGTGGATGTATTGTAAAAACTTCTCCTCTTCTCTTTACTGTCCTATAATCCCCAACCCATGAAGGTTGGTTTTCTGACTTATTTAGAAATAGAGAGCAGTCTTTTGAGAATAATTTGGAGTTTCATGAAACCAAGTAAGGCAAATTGGCAAAACTATACTAAATTATATCCTATCTGCAAGCTCCTTGGCTGAAACGAAGCGAACAGATTTAGGGGAACTCCTGTTTGACTCAAATTATTTATTTATTGCAACAAACTGAGGGAGAGCGTCCTCCACATTTTGCTTCCATGTTGTTGAAATTGAGATAAACAATACATTTTTTTTCCTCTATCTGCAATTTTACATCAATCAACCCATGAAGGTTGTTTCTCGAATCATTTAGAAACCGTGTCAAAACCTTGGGAAACTATTGTGGTACTTAGAAAATTTAGCAAGTTAATGTACTCTAACTGTTTAATAATTTTTCAACGTTCGGTACCTTCCCACAATTATCAACCCATGAAGGTTGGTTCTGGAATTATTTAGAGTATCTGAGAAATCTATACTGGTATGAATATAATTACTTGAATAAAGCAAACAGATTTAGGGATTTTGCATGGCAATCAATTTCTTACATTATAACAAAAAGATGATGGGGAGCGCTCACTAAATTGTGCCGTTTTTGCTATGGATGTATTGTAGAAACTTCTCCTCTTCTCTTTACTGTCCTATAATCCCCAACCCACGAAGGTTGGTTTTCTGACTTATTTAGAAATAGAGAGCAGTCTTTTGAGAATAATTTGGAGTTTCATGAAACCAAGTAAGGCAAATTGGCAAAACTATACTAAATTATACCCTATCTGCAAGCCCCTTGGCTGGAACGAAGAGAACAGATTTAGGGGAACTCCCACTCGACTCAAAATATTCATTTATTACAACAAACTGAGGGAGAGCGTTCTCCACATTTAGCTTCCACGTTGTTGAAATTGAGATAAACAATACATTTTTTTTTTCTCTATCTGCAAATTTACATCAATTAACCCATGTAGGTTGTTTCTTGAATCATTTAGAAACCGTGTCAAAACCTTGGGAAAATATTGTGGTACTTAGAAAATTTAGCAAGTTAATATACCCTAACTGTTTAATAATTTTTCAATGTTCTGTACCTTCCTATAATTATCAACCTATGAAGGTTGACTCTGGAATTATTTAGAAAAGGAGATAAATCTTGGGAAGAACATTGTTAAAATTTAGCAAAGGAAATTAGCATACCTCCATTATTCAATTGTGTGTGTGTTTTTAAGGGTGTTCACCGTTAGGAGGTAATTCTCCTTCATTTCAAATTGATTTAGTTTTAGAATGCAGACTTATTACTAGTTAAATTTTAAGAATTTGTGATAATTGTAACCACGATTGTCAATTGGAAATTTCTTTATCAATGAGGATGACCCCATCCTGCACTTCCTCCTCCCAGCCACGTACTAGTCCTTGGGTTTCTGGGCACACATAACCCTCCCTTGAGGAATTTCCACCTTCAATGCCCCCACTACTTAAATATTCCTCCTCCTCCTCATCCTCCTCCTGTCTGATCTGAGGACCCGCAGGAATGTTGTCTGCATAAACACTGGGGCCTTCAGAGCTAGGGAAGGCCACCTCTTCTTCCTGCTGCTCTGCCTCTAGTGCCACATCTATAATTCCCCACAGATTGCACTCCAGCAGGAACACTAAAGGAATTGTGTCACTGATGCATGCACTGTCCCTGCTCACCATCCTCGTTGCCTCCTCAATTGGTGACAGTACAGTGCATGCATCCTTGATCATCAGCCACTGCGGGGGGGGAAAAAAAAACAAGTTGACCGGAACCTGTTCTTGTGCCATACTCACACAGGTACTCATTGATGGCCCTCTGCTGCTTGTGCAGACGCTGCAGCATTGCTAATGTCGAGTTCCACCTGGTGGGCATGTCACAGATCAGACGGTTTGTGGGAAGGTGGAATTCTCTTTGAATTTCTGCCAGTCGAACATTTGCTGGGAATGACCGTCTGAAGTGGCTGCAGACTTTTCTGGCCTGGCTGAGAAGCTCTGCCAGCCCTGGCTACCTGGTTAGGAAACACTGTACCACCAGATTAAGGACGTGTGCTAGGCATGGTACATGCGTCAACTTACCCTGGCGTAGGGCAGAGAGAAGGTTGCTGCCATTATGACAGATGACCATTCCCAGCTGAAGCTGGCGTGGTGTTAACCATCTCTGCACCTGCCCCTTCAGAGCTGACAGAATTTCTGGCCCGGTGTAACTCCTGTCCCCTAAACAAACCAGCTCAAGCACAGTATGGCATCTTTTTGCTTGAGCCATTGCGTAGCCCCTGTCACGCATCGGTTTAACTGCCACTTCACCAGAGACAGAGAAGGAGGAGGAGGAAGAGGTGGTGGTGGAGCAGACAGACCTCATACAAGCAGCTTTCTGGAGGTGTGGTGGGTGAACAAGCTCCAGCACAGAGCCCCGTCTTGGATCCCTCCCAGCTGCAATCAGAGTTACCCAGTGTGCCATGAAGGAAATGTAACGACCCTGTCCATGCTTGCTGGACCACGTGTCTAAAGTCATGTGCACCTTGCTGCTGACTGCCTTTCCCAATGACTCCATAACATTGTCTTCCACGTGCTGGTATAGTGCTGGAATGGCCTTCCGTTAAAAGAAATGGCGTTTTGGAATCTGTCACTGTGGTACAGCACATTTAGCAAATTCACAGAAGGAAGCAGAGTCCACCAGCTGGAAAGGCAGCAGCTGTAATGCGAGTAATTTTGCTAAGCTGGCATGCTGTGCTTGGGGATGGTTGGGACTATATTTTTTATTACGCTGCAGCAGCTGGGGCAACGTAATCTGACTGCGTAATTCTTCAGATGATGGGATGCTGTCACATTGTGAGGAAGGACCTGGTACACCCATTACTGTAGCATCATCCCTGTCAGTGGAGGTTGTAGCAGGCAATGACATGGCAGGACATATAGTGGGGTAGAGACAGATGAGGAGGAGGGCCTATGCAAAGTGTTGTGCCAACGGGATGCGTGGCAGGTGGTCATATGTCGCCTCAAGCACGTGGTACCCAAGCATGGGATGTCTTTCCAACGCTTGATCCTCATCTGACATAGATTACAAATAGCAACGGTGCGGTCTGCTGCACATTTCTTAAAGAACTCCCAGACAGCAGAGTTCCTGGATGTGTGCTTTGAGACAACAGCGCTCTGCACCTGAGCAGCTCTGACATCTGTTGCCTTGGACTAGCTACGGTTGGTCATAGAGGAAGTTGTGCCTCGTGTTTGTTGTGCCTCCTCCTCCTCCTCACTTGACTCCTCTGTTTGCCCAATCAGGACTCTGAGCCGTGATTGGCATAGTCTTGCACCTGTCTTGCACCTAAACTGTGGTCAGGTGCAGGCTGTAGCCAATTACAAGCTTCAGGCCAGTGGAAAAGTGCATTGTGGTCCATTGTGGTGCATTGTGGGCGAACATGCGGCGAACACGCAGAAATGTTCGGAGTTCGTGAACAGCCGAACGGGCGATGTTTGAATCGAACTCCGAACATATCGAACCGAACAGTTTATCCCTAATGAAAACCCCAAATCCACAATCTCAGAAAATTAGAATATTAAATGCAATCAATAAAACAAGGATTGTACATAGAACAATATCGGACCTCTGAAAAGTATAAGCATGCAGATGTACTCAGTACTTGGTTTGGGCCCCTTTTGCAGCAATTACTGCCTCAATGCGGCGTGGCAGGGAAGCTATCAGCCTGTGGCACCGCTGAGGTGTTATGGAACACCAGGATGCTTCTATAGCGGCCTTCAGCTCTTCTGCATTGTTCGGTCTCATGTCTCTCCTCTTTCTCTTGGCAATGCCCCATAGATTCTCTATGGGGTTCAGGTCAGGCGAGTTTGCTGGCCAATCAAGCTCAGTAATCCGACGGTCATTGAACCAGGTTTTGGTGCTTTTGGCAGTGTGGGCAGGTGCCAAGTCCTGCTGGAAAATGAAGTCAGCATCCCCATGAAGCTCGTCTGCGGAAGGAAGCATGAAGTGCTCCAAAATCTCCTGGTAGACGGCTGCATTGACCCTGGACTTAATGAAGCACAGTGGACCAACTCCAGCAGATGAAATGGCTCCCCAAATCAACAGAGACTGTGGAAACTTCACACTGGACTTCAAGCATCTTGCAGTGTGTGCCTCTTCATTCTTCCTCCATACTCTGGGTCCTTGGTTTCCAAATGAGATGCAAACGTTGCTCTCATTAGAAAAGAGGACTTGGACCACTGAGCAACAGACCAGGTCTGTTTTTCTTTAGCCCAGGTAAGATGCTTCTGACGTTGTTTGTTGTTCAGGAGCGACTTGACATGAGGAATACGACATTTGAAGCCCATGTCCAAGATCCGTCTGTGTGTGGTGGCTCTTGATGCATTGACTCCAGTCTCAGTCCACTCCTTGTGAAAGTCCCCAACACTTTTGAATGGCCTTTTCCTGACAATCCTCTCCAGGCTGCGGTCATCCCTGCTACTTGTGCACCTTTTTCTTCCACACTTTTGCCTTCCACATAACTTTCCATTAATGTGGTTTGATACAGCACTTTGGGAACATCCAACTTCTTTTGTAATTACCTTTGAGGCTTTCCCTCCTTATGAAGGGTGTCAATGATGGTTTTCTGCACAACTGTCAGGTCAGCAGTCTTTCCCATGATTGGGATTCCTATCGAACC
>RXON01004452.1:0-22481 GCA_009667805.1 Leptobrachium leishanense | reverse complement strand
GCTTATTGTACAGCGCTGCGGAATATGCTGGCGCTTTATAAATAAATAATAATAATAATAATAATAATAGCGGTGCGTGAAGTAAACTCCACAACAGGGCGATGAGGCAACTCCTCGAGCCCTGTTTTAAAGCCTGTGGCTCCTGGTAACCACACCTGACCCCGCCCCCTCAGATGCCAATCTGCCAGCAGAAGGTGCTAGCACCCGACCAGCCAGCGGTCCCCCTTCTTGTCCAGACCCCCCAGGGAGCACAGCGGGGGCTGAGGATGTAACAGTATCTTTGACTTCCACCAAACAACTGGATATGACGTATCAGGACTTGGCAAATGTGTGTCAACCAGCAAAAAGTAACAGATGAAGGAGGGGTTCCTTACAATGGACTTGGAGGCCAGAAACAGGAAGATGGCCATATATGGAAGACGCCAGAGACAATTGGCAATCAAGCAAGAACTGATTAGAAAGAACTTGGGGAGTATAAAGACACAGAGGGGAATTTGGTTTTCATACTTTATTTTAGTTTGATCTTACTCGTTGATACATTGCCCTTGAGAAAGTCTGGTCATCCAGACGAAACGCGTCAGGCTTTTATGCTTATAGCAGTTTATATACAGTATTTGTATACTGAATAAATAGTTAATTTTTTTGGTATCCTGTGGCGGCCTTTTGTGATTAAGGCTATACTATCACCTACAATAGCTGTTGCTGGATGGTGGACCATCTATCCCTCCAGAGAAACATCCAGCCAAGAGCCGTTTGCTACATGGGAGTACCATAAAGATGCCAGTTTCCATAGGGACCTTGTGAGTCTAAAATCTTGAGGTTCTTCTGTTCCATAATACTGCGTATTATCTGCTCCTACTGATTATAGGACTCTATATCTTCTGTGTATACCTCACTTTCTGAATAAGGAGGAGGTTAACCACCTCCTGGAAGATTGTCCTACATAACACGTCTTACCAGTTAAGTAATTTGTATTCACTTATTTTTTATTCACTATTTCCCATGCTACAGATGTGTGAACGGATCACAGAACAGGATTTTCACACCTTAGATCAAAGGAACCCATCGTCCTTCGATGCTACCTGATGACAAAAGGTTTTCCAGATTCTAATCATAAAGGCAAACACTTTTACAGTTATAGTCACTTATATTATATATCGTCAACAGATTCTTTAGCGCTGCAAAGTTTATTAATATTTTACAAGGTGAACACAGGACATAGCCCTTGTCTGTGATACCCCCTGCCACCTATCTCTCTATGAGTTAATGGAACGCTCATTAGCCAGATGCCTCAAACTGTCCTTGGTGTCACAATTGATTCCAACTTAACGTTTTCTCCCCACGTCTAGACAGTGACAAATTCCTGTTATTATCAACACAAAACATTGCCTGCATCCTCCCCTTTCTGGCGCAAGATGGCGTTAATTTGTACGATTATATTATCTCCTTATTGGCCTCCCCATTGCCAGCGTTGCCCCTTTGCAATCTAATGAATGCAGCTGCCAGGCATATTTTTCTCAGCTGACGCTCCTTGCGTACCTACCCCTGCCAGTCCCACCATTGGCTTCCTGTACACTTCCAGATACAGTTTAATACACTGACGCTCACATTCAAATCTCTCAATAACACAAACCCTCCTTACATGTCTTCTTTGACATACAAGCACGTGCTGTCTAGACCACGCTGGTCAGCGGAAGACCTCCACCTATCCTCTGTTTACACCTGCACTGCTTACTCTCGTCTTGAAGACTTCTCAAGGGCAGCTTTGGTCCTGTGGAATGACTTACCTCACCCTCTCAAACTCTCCCCTAATCTTCAGGCCTTCAAGATGTCCCTCAAACCCCATCTCTTCAGATTAGTGTACCTCATTACTGATGCAACTCTTCCTTATGCTCACCTACACACATCATGACTGAGACCACTTCCATGGCCCCACCATTCCTGAACCACTGGCACTAGTGATCCTGACAACTGACAAATCTCCTCTTGTCTTCTTCCACCCTAATACAGATTGTAAGCTCCTATGAGCTCCGATGAGCCCTCTACGTCTTGTGTCCATCTTATGTTTGTTTATTTGTGTCTTGTTCTCATTGTTATTGTAAAGTGATGAGGAACCTGTTGGCACTATATAAATGATGCCAGAAATACTAATCCTGATGATCAATAAAGCTCCCCTTGTGTTCCACTACCCCAATCCTTCTAGATTGTAAACTCCTATAAGCAGAACCCTTTGCACCTCTTGCATCCATCTTATGCTTGTTCACTTGTGTCTTTGTCCCTTTGGTTATTGTAAAGCACTGCGGAAACTGTTGGCGCTATAAAAATGATGATGTTTTTAATAATAATATTGTTAGCGGGAAATTTACATTATAAGTTTGCACTTTACACTGGCACCACTAGGTGGCAATGTTGATCAATTAAACTTAATACATGTGAAAATAATTACGGTAAGTTAAAGTTATTTTTAATTTACTATTGTACCACAGCCAATTTACAGCTTTGGCTATCTAAGAATATGAAAATGTTGGATGATTTACAAAGAACATGAAAAAATAACAAATATTCAGAGGGAAAAATTGGTGTGGTAACAAAACGTGGTCAGAAATCTGAATGGCCTGTTGTGTTATTGGTGTGGCCATTTATATTTCTTTTCTCTCCACATTTCCCTAACTCCTGTTTTTCTCCAGTATCTCCAAGTCTTCTCAATTATCCACGGACCAGTGAAGCAGAATTGATTTTGACTCCTGTCCCATCATTTCAAGTCTATTTTCTGCTGCTCCAATTTTGGAATTCCAGGGAAGAATTCATATGGTCATGCTGTTTTAAATTAATTCAGGGTATATTGTGCTCTGTGCTAAGCCTTCCACAGAGGTCAAATCATGCCTCCTACAGACCATACCTTGTACTGTCCAGACTAGCATTGTACCGGCTGGGTGGAGTAGAGGTAATATCACTGCTTTATAACTGTGGAGACGCAGGTTCAAATCCTGGCAAGAGCACCTCTCCAGTAAGTGTCATTGGGCAAGACACCTAAAGGTACATACTCGCCACTCAGCGCATACTTGAAAATGAGAGAAATCTCAATGAATCCTTCCTGTTAAAATACTTTCTCAAAAAAAAATATTGCAGGGGATGCTAAGCATGATTTCCTTCCAATAGCTCTATAGGGATTGGCTAGAGGTTCGATCCGTACATGAGCTCGAATCGAACATTACCTGTTCGGCAAACATCGAACATTTCCGCGTGTTTGCCCACAATGCACCACAATGCACTTTTCCACTGGCCTGAAGCTCGTAATTGGCTACAGCCTTGCACCTGACCACAGGTCAGGTGCAAGACTATGCCAATCAGGGCTCAGAGTCCTGATTGGGCAAATTTTGCCCAATCATAGGCTCACAGAGCTAAATCCCGCAGCACACTATACAACAAAAAGAGACTCATTACAATCCTGTGTCCAGCCACGGTCCCCAAGTTTTGTTATAAGAGAGCAGAGTATTACGTACCAGGCTGGCAGTCAGCTCATCCATAAACTGGGTATCTTTAATTTTAGTGCAGAGCTCACCCCGGAGGAGCCGCTGAATAACCCAGGATTGGTCTCACCGCACTAACATTTCACTGTACACCAGCACACCTTTATAGATGTTCTCAAATGTACTTTACTGTAAGCAATAAATCTCAGTAATTACACATGTACTTTAACCGTGAGAATCGAGCATACTAGGAAATGAATGACGGTGATATGAAAACGTAAATATATATGACTAAACCATTAATATAATTCTCAGTCCTTTGGTTCAAAGTCCCACTTAGAATGCTCTTTAGTTTTCGTCCTAGGGTACCTGGGTACTAAGTCCACTGGCCAGTGGATGGATGAATATCTTCGACTAGACAACGTTGGAGCCCTTAAAATGTAGCAAGCAAATAAGCGCGCACTGTTAGCAATATCATAGGCCGGAGGCCTCTCACCCAACCTGCGAATCAGCTTGTCCCGGACCGATGAAACTCTGAAGAAAGGTCCTTCGAGAAGATCCGTCCTCTCAGCCGCCTGGAGCCCGATGCTGTCGAAGTTCACACTCCCGATCTGGGTTTTCCTCCGCCAGAAGTAGAATACCGCCAGCACTCAGCTTCGTCTGCGGCCTCCTCACTCACGGTCCCTCTTGAACGCACTTGTAACAGGAACAGTTCAGCGTGATGTACTGCAGGTTGGTGCACACTCTCCCCGATCACTCCAGCAATGGATGCCGCCAGTTCTCCGTGCTCCAACTGGCCAAGATCCCAGAAAGTGTCACACGAGCGACTGACTTCTCTCACCACTTTCTCCGTTCTGCCCACGCTTTGCCCTCACTTCCTGGCACCAGAGAGCTTTTCCTTCCTGTCATGGAGCTGATGTAACGCTCCATGCTTCAAACCCCAAGAGACTTTATGTTCATTTATATCGTGTGTTTTTAAATATTTTACATCGTTTGGTTTTAGTTTAAATTAGTTTAGTGTAAAATGGCGTAACTTTAGTTTTAAAAATACTTATATTCCTGTAGGTAAATGTGTTTTTGTGTATACAGTAAATAAGCTTTACTGCTGTGTAATTTATGCACCAGGGCTTTTCCCATTATCTAGCTGCATGTTTAATTCAAGGGATCTGTGATAGTGTGTGTTTAATCTGATGTGTTAGAACAATGGATTATACAAATGTTGTGTGAGCTGAAGGCTAAAGAATGTAACGAATGTTTATTGTAAATAATTGACATAATGTAATTAGTATGGGTAGGACGAGGTGCGTCATTTTATGCAAATTATGACTGTTGGACTTCAGCATAAATGGTGGCGTTTTGTTCATTAAAAAGTCAGAGAACTCTCAAGCTCAGAGAGAGAGGATCCTGTTGGAACATACAGCCGCGTCTAGTGTTTCATTCAGCGACGCTACACTACACTATCACCCTCAGAAGGTACCGAGCCGCCTTCTGGAAATTCCTAACGGCTCCAGGGCAGAGGAACAGAAGCAGGTGGTTCAAGCTGCTCGAGGCGCTGAGGACAGCGCTCCCAGTAGCCGGGCTGACCGCAACGAAGGGGTGTCTGGAGAGTCAGGACAGATGGAAGGGAACGGTTCCATCACATTGGTGGCAAGGGGTGTGGATAGAGGCTCTCTAACACCAATACACCCCGAGATGACATACTATACAGCCTGCAAGCAGGACACCCTGAAGGACCTGCTGGAAAGCCATGGAAGGAACGAATATTGAAGAAAGGGTCAAAGGCACAAGTTTGGTGCAACCAGGAGCGAGATGGAAACGCTCAAGGAGGTAAAAAGACGCCTCAAGCAATATGGTCCAAACCCTAGCATGGACCTGTTCCAGAGTGTTTGGAATGAGGTCTGTTTATTGCAGAAAGGGGAAGCTGTGCAGGACCAGGAAGATTTTAACCCTCTGCATGTGGAATACAGTAAATACAAGGTCCCAGGCTGGATGGAGCCAGGGGACATTCGTGGCCAGGAGGAGAACTGGCTGGCAACTACACCACACACCTAGAGGGTGTCTACAGACTTGGATTGGCAGAGACCAGGGATTTTGGAAGCATCGGCTTCTGCCAACGCCAAGACCCAAACAAAATATGCCTCCGCACCAACCGTGACCGTCAACCCACCCTCAAGTAAGGCTATAAAGAAGCAGAGGGGTGGACGGGTGAAAGAAATGGAGGTGGTGCTGGAGAGCGAATGCAAATGTTGTGACCCGCTTCGAAGGGAGGTAGAGACCTTGAAAGGGCAACTAGACTTTGCAACCCAGAGCGAGAAAGAGACTGGCCTGCAATTGCACCGGCTACAGGATGAGCTGCGAGCTGTCACGGTGGAGAGAAATGGTCGCTGCATGGAAGTACCAGAATAGTTGGTTAGTATACGAAAATTGTCATCCCAGCTGCAGGTCTGTGAGGACTGTAACATCAACCTACACACGGAGCTCAGTGGTGCTCAGGCGCAGATAGCGGAGCTGGAGCGCAGCTCCCGTGTAATGATCGAGCAGCTGGAGGCTGAACGGCGAACTGGAGCTGCTCAACACATAGAAATAACAGCTTTTAAAATTCACCTGGAGAACTGCGAGCAGGAATTAGAGCGGACACAGCTCTCCCGAGATACTATTCAGGCATGGGCCTGGGAGCAGGAGGAGGAAATACAGCTGCTCCAGAACCAACTCCAGCTGTGCCAACACCAGCTACTAGAAGCAGACGCAGCTCGGAAGGAGAGCCTCGCTCAAACTAAGGCAAGCGAGATGCAGGTGAGCCGTCTGACACACCAACTAGGTGTATTGGAGCAGGAGCACCTGGGCACTGTTAGCCACCTGCAGGCTGAGCTCGAAGGGACACGAGCACAGTGCCAACAGCTCCAAGATGAGTTGTCCCTGGCACAAGCTGCCAGCACCCATGTGCCCACCACGGAGGAGAGCAGCACAACAGGGAGTCAAGTCATTGCCCCTGTTATATTTTGCATAGTGGAGCAATTGTACCCAGTGTTGCTGGAGGTGGATGCTGTGCTGGCATCAGAGTGTGCTTTGTCCCCAATGAAGATGGAGACCACCCAGCACTCCACCCCTGTGACCCAAGGTGCTACAAGAGAGGGGACCACTTCTTACCTGCCTAGAAGACCAGCAGAATCGGTGAGTGACTACCCTGAGAGACTACCAAATTCCTGGTCCCAGGAAGAATTGCACCCTTTTGGGATTGTGGGGATTGCTGTGGGCTGGGCCCTTTTTAAATGCTCAGGAGGGGGGCATCAGCAGAAGGAGAGTCTGGGAACTGTGACTGCTGACTGTATTCGGGTCCTGGGTCCGCAGAGGTGCCCTGGACAGAGCAAGATATGGGGGGTAATTTCAGGGTGCCCCTAACAAACATTTTATGCCTGTGGACTGTGGTGGCCTGTTGCCTGGCGCACTGGACAAGAGGGTTGGCCTGCCTCTTGCCCCGGAACTATGGACCCACAGCCTTCCAGCGACCGTCAGACCCCGCTGACTTTGCTTATGTGCCCGCAACCATGGAACTTTGTAGATGGCACAGAAGAGAGACAAGGTGAGAGGTCTCGTCAGTGGCAAACACTCCATTTGGGATCTAAACTTGCCCTGCCGTTCTGGAAGGGGGGACATATGTCATGGAGCTGATGTAACGCTCCATGCTTCAAACCCCAAGAGACTTTATGTTCATTTATATTGTGTGTTTTTAAATATTTTACATCGTTTGGTTTTAGTTTAAATTAGTTTAGTGTAAAACGGCGTAACTTTAGTTTTAAAAATACTTATATTCCTGTAGGTAAATGTGTTTTTGTGTATACAGTAAACAAGCTTTACTGCTGTGTAATTTATGCACCAGGGCTTTTCCCATTATCTAGCTGCATGTTTAATTCAAGGGATCTGTGATAGTGTGTGTTTAATCTGATGTGTTAGAACAATGGATTATACAAATGTTGTGTGAGCTGAAGGCTAAAGAATGTAAAGAATGTTTATTGTAAATAACTGACATAATGTAATTAGTATGGGTAGGATGAGGTGCGTCATTTTATGCAAATTATGACTGTTGGACTTCAGCATAAATGGTGGCGTTTTGTTCATTAAAAAGTCAGAGAACTCTCAAGCTCAGAGAGAGAGGATCCTGTTGGAACATACAGCCGCGTCTGGTGTTTCATTCAGCGACGCTACACTACACTATCACCCTCAGAAGGTACCGAGCCGCCTTCTGGAAATTCCTAACGGCTCCAGGGCAGAGGAACAGAAGCAGGCGGGTCAAGCTGCTCGAGGCGCTGAGGACAGCGCTCCCAGTAGCCGGGCTGACTGCAACGAAGGGATGTCTGGAGAGTCAGGACAGATGGAAGGGAATGGTTCCATCACACTTCCTCTCTCCCAAGGGTTTCTGGGGGACCAAATGTCCATCCAATCTTCTGAATCTAGGTTCTCGCCGATATCTGCTTCCCAGGCTCAATTGTAAGATAGCTCCTTCCAGTCCAGCATCGATGTTAATTCCCTGTATATATAAGAAATCAGACCTCGCGGATATATGCCATCTTTACAGAGACACTCATAAAAAGTTAACTTAGCTACTGCTGCGGCTTGTACATGTGGGCGAGTAGCATAGTAGTTCAACTGCAAAAGGTGCAAAAAAAGAAAAATCTTTTCCCTCCAAACTTGCTACAATTTCATCAATAGGGAGTAATATTCCTTTGGGGTGGAGATGATACAGCCTGCACACACCAAGGTCCATGAGGCGACGGAGAGGGCCAGGAGTAAGACCAGGCGCAAAGTCCTTATTACCAAAAATCGGAGTCAACAAGGAAGGAAAAGAAGTTAAATCACATTTTAACGCCAGTTTATGCCAAATACGAAAGGAATTTTGAATTGCGAGACAATCCATATATAATGTCGGTTAGTGTTCTTGACAAGTCCACATCCACTGGAATGTGGAAAGCTATTGACCTCTGCACTAAATCAAATTAAAATGTATTTGACAAGTTAACCACTAAATTCATGGTTTACATACTAACTCTGGCCATATGTATCACTGAAGACAAAGATATTAAAATGACCTGTCCAAGTGTATAACAGAGTTGTACAGAGGCTCAATATGTGTTCCAACATCTGCAAGCATTTGATCCAGTAAATCTCAAAGATCTGTTCTCCAACTAATTTAACATTACTGGACATGCAGTTGCTGATCTGTGACGGTTGTGCAGGACGTAGTAGAAGTGCATTAAAAAATATATAAAACGTCTGTGCCTGTATACAATGTCATGTGCAAAGGCAGGAACTGAGTGAGTGTATAGCACCCCTCTTGTTCTTGGGGGTGTCAGTGTTGGGTGTGTTATTATAAACCCTTTGGAAGCCATGCACAGATAAGGTAATAAGTGTGCTTAGTATAGACAATAAATATGTTCCCTGCTGATGCGTATCCTAAATAGATGTAATCATGACAGGTGGTACTCTATACCTCTAATGGCGGAGTTTAGTAGAGGATAGTGGTCCTATCTAAACATTTGTCTTCTTTAATAAAGAGGCATGGGGGACTGCTATCAGGGAGGTTGGGAGCTAATATGATGGAGGCAGGGCCTGACTGTTGATGGCATATGTAATGGAGTGTTTGGCTTAGGGTGATTTTTTTGGTTCTACGGAGGGATGGATGGGATGGCGTGGCTGGTATGGTGGGCTGATTACTGGAATTTCAGGGGGTAGCAGGGCTGCTATCTAAAGGTTAGTTCATAGTAAGTGGCAAATTTCGAAGTCCATATTTAGTCCTGCTGGATGCAGTGTATTAAATTTGTAAATGAACTGCATTTCTTCTTGTCCCAGTGTTTGTGTTGTGTCTCCTCCTCGTTTGTTGTTGCTAACTTTTTTTAATGCCATGAATTGTACGTTTCTCGGATTACAATTGTGTACTCTTTTAAAGTGTAGGGGACACTGTGGGATTCCAAGCATCTATCGACGTTTCTGACATGATCACTGACCCTGACATTCAGAGAGTATGAGGTTCGGACAATATATTTCATGCCACATGGACAAATTAATAAGTATATCACATTTGTGGAAAGCATGTTATAACATCTTTAATTTTCCATTTACAAAGTCCATGTAGTCAGTTACAGTTACAAGTATTTATGAAACGCCAACAAATTCCTCTGCGCTTTACAATGGGAGAGACAGAATAACAAATATACTGTACATACATGTTACACACATGGAACAGAAGGAGGGAGGACCCTGCTCGAGAGCTCACAAGCTAAGAGGGGTGACCCATTAGGTGAGGGTGAATAGAGTAGGTGAAGTGGTGGGATGCAGGAGGGCTCAATGGGAAGAGGAGCAGAAAATAACAGTGGGGAGATCATGGATAGGGATGAGCTGTTCGATTCGGAGTTCGCATCGAACATAGCTTGTTCGTTTGTTCGCGAACTACGAACATTTCCGCGTGTTCGCCGCCAATGGACCACAATGCACTTTTCCACTGGCCTGAAGCTTGTAATTGGCTACAGCCTTGCACCTGACCACAGGACAGGTGCAAGACAGGTTCAACACTATGCCAATCAGGGCTCAGAGTCCTGATTGGGCAAATTTTGCCCAATCATGGGCTCACAGAGCTAAGTCCCGCAGCACACTATATAAGGTTTCCACACAGCGCTTCTGCACGCGTTTGAGAGGAGATTTCATAGGAGATTGTTGTTGTGTTAGTGTGTTCTTACTGCCAGTCTGCCACCAGCTGCTGGGGGGGTCTCATTTCTACCAAATATCTGGGAATTGTTGTAATCATTGTGCTCAGTCCCAGCAACTATTTTAGGTGCTCAGTAATTTCTGCAAAATATTTGGGAATTGAGGTGATCTGTGTCTTGTCACTGCCAGTACCACGCAGTATTTTGGGGGTCACTAATTTCTACAAAATATTTGGGAATTGAGGTGATCTGTGTCTTGTCACAGCCAGTGCCATGCAGTATTTTGGGGGTCACTAATTTCTACAAAATATTTGGGAATTGAGGTGATCTGTGTCTTGTCACACAGCCAGTGCTACGCAGTATTTTGGGGGTCACTAATTCCTACAAACTATCTGGGAATTGAGGTGATCTGTGTCTTGTCACAGCCAGTGCCATGCAGTATTTTGGGGGTCACTAATTTCTACAAAATATCTGGGAATTGAGGTGATCTGTGTCTTGTCACTGCCAATACCACGCAGTATTTTGGGGTTCACTAATTTCTACTAGGGATGAGTCGAACACCCCCCAAGTTCGGTTCGGGCCTGAACCCGAACTTCCCATTTGTTCGGGTCCGAACCCGAACCCCCATGCAAGTCAATGGGGCTGAAAATTCGGTTTTTTAGAGTGCCCTCCAAGAGGGCATATATGCTACATATTTGCCATAAAAGGTGTATGGGGGTCCGGGTAGTGCCCTGGGGGACAGGAAACAAGGACAAAAAGTTTTAAAAAAAACGTTTTTAAAGGGACAGTGAGTTTTCCATGAAATAAGGGTTAAAAATAAAAATGAAAAATTCCTTCAACTATCATGCCTAGGAGGTCCCCATAACCTGCCCAGAAAGTAGCGGATTTTTAGGATGTATAGAAACACTTAAAAACAAATAAATGACGTTTCATATGACGGTAAATGCTTTTCCTTTAATCTATCCATAAACAACTGCTTGGGGCGGCAGCCTGTATGAAAAAACATTTTAGGACGCGCAAAAGTTTAGTGTTTTTTTGGGCTAAATTATTGTGAAACTTATGCAGGCTTTGGATGAAAGTAACAATAGGTGCTTTAAAATTGGGCTTTTAGCGTCGGCAACAGTGCCATCACACCGTAACCCCTCTGAGGATATGAATCTGATACAGGCGTCAATGGCAGTGCACCCAGATATTGTGCCTTTAGTGCCAGGCATGCAAGTACTATCATACAGTAACGCCTCTGTGGTATTGTGGAAGAGTGCAGGGGTGGACCATGAAGTCCTATATTGAAAAGTGTTTTTTTTTTATCTGTTAATGGGCGTCAGTGCACCCAGATATTGTGCCTTTAATGCCAGGCCATCAAGTATCATCATACAGTAACCCCTCTGTGGTATTGTGGAAGAATGCAGGGGTGGACCATGTGGTCCTATATTGAAAAGTTTTTGATCTGGTAATAGGCGTCAGTGCACCCAGATGATGGCCTGGCATTAAAGGCACAATAAGTATCATCATACAGTAACCCCTCTGTGGTATTGTGGAAGAGTGCAGGGGTGGACCATGTGGTCCTATATTGAAAAGTTTTTTTTTAATGGGCATCAGTGCAGCCAGATATTGTGCCTTTCATGGCAGCAAGTGCCTTCACACCGTAACCCTTTTGTGGTATTGTGGAAGAGTTCAGTGCTGGAGGTTTTGTGAATACAGAAGAGGACATCCCCTATCTATTGTGAAGCACACACCCAAAACTCAGTCAGTCTCTCTACCTGGCCCTGGCAGAGAGAAGCTAAACCTCCTCATCCAGCAGGACTTACCGCAATGAGGCATCCTGCTTAGAAACTTCATTCACTGAAGGTGATCTGACATAGCCTAATGCCTTTTCTCTTGATGTATATTATGTTTACATTGTAATATCACTGTATATGTGTGTGATATAAATGTAGATAGAATATATATATATATATATATATATATATATATAGCACACAAGTGTATCTTTATATATTTGAATTTGTTGTAATGCTATCTGATTTCTGCATTCCACTCCCTTTTTCTATATTTTCTCGAGGCCTGCTATTCTGCCCCATGTCCCTGTTCAATGAACCTTAACTTTTATTGCCCACTACAAACTCCCCCCTAGTTCCTGTACAACTTCAACCCAATGTGATGCTATTTGCAATCTTAATATCTCTTTCAGCACACGCCCAAAACTCAGTCAGTCTCTCTACCTGGCCCTGGCAGAGAGAAGCTAAACCTCCTCATCCAGCAGGACTTTGCTCCCGCCCACCCTCCCCTCACCCACCTACCCCATGGTTTTCATTTAATATATACCCAACTAATTGATCATGTGATATCGCAGCAACCTACACCATTTACTCTGGTACCTCTCTATTTCCTGTTTACTCACCTCCAACACCTTTCTCTATAATGTTTATGCCACTATTGCTTCTCTTTTCTTTCTCATCCCTTCTCTCTCCTTCTATACACCTTTCCAATTGCCCCAGGATGGACAACAAGTACCAATACACCACAGCCTGCTCAGTTCTTTTAACCTATCAGCTGAGTGTTGGTGGAGAGTGTTAAAATCCAGCCCTCCCACCCCCAGACAAAGATTTAAAACTCTGCAACCACATTATTACCAAAAGAAAACTCTGTCCAAATTCCTATTTATCCTGCTACTTTCCATGGCAAACAATGTGGAAACTAACCCTGGTCCTATAGGTGACACAACCTTTAGTCTTCCCACTAAAAAAGGCCTCTCATTTGTGCACTGTAACATCCGCAGTTTACTCCCTAAATTGGATGAGCATCAAGCATGGTGTTGCTATTACAAACCCAAAATCATTGTGCTCACAGAGTCATGGATAACCCCAAAAGTACCAGACTCTGCCATATCAATACAGGGGTATTCATGTTATAGAAAGGACAGAGCAAAGAGAGGAGGGGGAATTGTTATTTATGTTGAGGAGTCCATAAAGTTCACCCCCTTACAGACTTCTAGCTCTCCTGTCACCTTTGATTTCCTCTCTGGTTTAATTGAGATTCCATTCAGTAAATCCATCATTGTTGCTGGATTCTATCGCCCACCGAGCTCTCCAGTGCACTCCCTCTCTGACATATCTCAAATCCTTAATAACCTACTTGCCCAAAACCAAAAAAGTGAAATACTGGTACTCGGCGATTTTAATACAGATTGGCTAAATCCTAAAAACAATAAACACTGCTCACTGTTTAAAACTTTGCAGCTAACTCAATTAATCTCCTCCCCCACTTGCATTAATATGAAAGCCCTAACCATACCTTGCTGGACTGGATTCTCTCCTCATCTCCTGATCGAATAAAGGAAGCAGGTGTTCTCGCTAATAGCTTTAGTGACCATTGTCTAGTGTACTGCGTGCGCAAAATAAAGGCCATGAAATCTCCCCCAAAGGTAATAACCACCAGGTCTTTCAAGAAATTTATTCTTGAATCCTTCCTAAGTGATCTCAAACAGCTCCCCTGGTACAGACTAAACCTAATCCCAGACCTAGACTGTGCAATTGAATACTTTCAGTCTGAGCTCCTGCAAGTCTGGAATTCCCATGCCCTGCTGCGTAAAGTGCGAGGAAAAGAGACCCATCTCCCCTGGGTTACAGCTGATCTTACACTGAGATTCACTGTGGTCAAATTTCAAGAGTACTGGTTCCATGAATGATCACTGCGAATACCGAAAATGCCGGAATGAAAATCTAAACAATAACATATCAAAACCCTAGAAACTTTTGGAGAACCGTAAGTAACATACAAGCACCCCCAGTCCACTCCCAGCTGGCTGCTGTCAAAGTAAACAACCAAACCCTGCAACACCCCCTAGATGTAGCAAATGCCTTTAATGGTTATTTTGTTGGATGCGCCACCACTTTGATTGCCAAGCTAGGAAATGACATGCAATCAGAAAGGCCTCATGCAGGTTAGGACCCTCCAACTGTGCAAAGTCCCTGTATCAGACAGGAATTCAGTTTTAGACCAGTGCCTGTCAGTGTCGTCACTAAACTTCTCCGTAAGCAAAAAATGAAATACCAGTCTGGACCTGATCAAATACCAGCAATGCTGCTGAAAATCAGTGCACCGGCAAATGCAAATCCTGTCGCAACCCTAATCAATGAATCACTGGCGACTGGATACATACCCAAACTCTGGAAGACTGCGAGAGTGGTACCTATCCATAAAAGTGGTGACAGTACTTTGGTATCCAACTACCGTCCGATATCGTTGCTCCCTGTAATGTCAAAAATTTTGGAAAAATGCGTCTACACAAAATTACATGATTATTATCAATATTGGAACTACTTAACCCCAGATCAATCCGGCTTTCGTCCAAATCACTCAACTACAACCGCCCTTTTAAAAGTCTGTAATGATATCCAGGCTGGGATGGAACAAGGAAACCTAACTGGAGCCATCTTCCTTGATTTTGCCAAGGCCTTTGACACAGTAGAAAATGGCATCTTGTTAGAAAAACTTAAAAACTCTGGCATTGGTGATCGCACGTTAACCTGGTTTCAATCATATGTATCCGACCGATCACAATATGTGTCAATTTCTGGCAGCTCCTCCCTCCCGCTCCCAGTCACGTGCGGAGTACCCCAAGGCTCAATACTCGGCCCCCTGCTATTCACAATATTCATAAATGATCTGCCCAACGTCTGCAAAGCCTCAACTATACATATGTATGCAGACGACACTGTAATCCATACCAGCAAACCAAATCTCCGGCAGCTGGAAGCCGTCCTGCAAGAACAATTCACAGAGGTAGAAAAGCGGATCAAGCACAACAAACGTTTTTTAAATAATGACAAAACTGTAACGATGCTCTTTGGAACAAAACCTAAACTACACAAATTGCAAAATCCCCACTTATGTGTTGGGACAAAATCAAATGGCCCGCTGACAACAGTCACTTCTCTCAAATATCTAGGTATGTGGTTGGACCCTAATCTATCCTTTGGCCCTCACATCGAAAAACTCTCATCTAAACTTTACCCCAAACTAGGCGCCCTGTACAGAAACAAATCCTGCCTGAGCCCCACGGTAAGAAAGCAGATTGTACAACAATTGCTTATGCCAGCTATTGATTACGGAGATGTAGTGTATGCAGCCGAACCGCAAACACATCTTCAGAAACTTACTACATTGTATAACTCATTCTGCCGCTTTGCATTACAATGTAACTACATGACCCACCATTGTGACATGTTAAAAGAGCTAAACTGGCCATCGCTGGAATCTAGATGCACCCTTCACCTTTCCAGCCTGGTGTTTAAGAGCTTTTCTGGGAAGCTGCCACCCTATCTGAATAGACTGCTTCCCCCAGCAGCTCCCTCATCCTATAACCTCCGATCCAGGACCAGCACCTTACTTGCAATACCACAATACAAAAAAAAGTGTCTCGATCCTCATTTTCCTACAGAGCACCGCAATTATGGAATAACCTCCCAGACACCATCAAATCTTCCACCAGTCTTAAGTCACTCAAGAGCTCCTTACTAACATACCTCAATACAGAATGCACCTGTAAACATGTAACATAATGACTATGTCTTACATATTGATTTTCTGTTAATCTGTATATTGTGTGTGTTAATATCTTACATTGTATTACTTTGTATTTCTGTAACACTTCAATGTTCTTGAACCCAGGACATACTTGAAACGAGAGAGAAAATCTCAATGTATCCTTCCTGGTAAAATCCTTTATAAATAAATAAATAAATCTATTCCATTACTTCAGCATCAGGGGATTGATAGCTGCTGATCTAGGACTGATTCATTTTTATAAATGTCAGCCGGTCTACAGAGTCGGTGGACAGACGCACTCTTTTGTCTGTGACAAAACCTCCAGCGGCACTGAACGTCCTTTCGGAAAGCACTCTAGATGAAGGGCAACCTAGTAGCTGCATAGCATATTGGCTAAGTTCTGGCCAGTGATCCAATCTCAACACCGAAGTAAGCCAGTGGATCATCTGCTGGAAAGGTATCCAGGTCTGCCCTTGCCCCTAGGTAGTCCTGCACCATATGGTGAAGACGCTGGCAATGGGTGCCTACATTTGACGTCCTTGGGCGTCGTGGACTAAAATAATTTAAAAAAGCATCAGTCAAGTGGCCCTGGCCTTCACCGCTATTCCTCTGATCACCTGCAGCCTCAGAAGCATGTGTGTCAGCACTTGGTAATCTACCAGTGCCTGGAAAGGTGTTACACACTTTAGAGCGTTCTCAAGTTTTGTCATCCTGTGCTCCCTCTGTGCCGGCAGGATGAGCTCTGCAACTTTCCCCTTGTATCATGGATCAAGAAGGGTTGCCAACCAGTAATGATCCCTCTCCTTGATAGCATGAATCCTGAGGTCCTTTAGCAGGCTTTGCATCATTAAGGAGCCCATGCAGCGTAGGTTGGAGGTGGCATTAGCTGCTGAGCTTTCCTGGTCAATGAGGATGACCGCTGGTCAATGAGGAAACGCTGTACCACCAGATTTAGGACGTGTGCTAGGCATGGTACATGCGTCAATTTACCCTTGCTTATGGCGGAGAGAAGGTTGCTGCCATTATCGCAGACGTTCATTCCCAGCTCAAGCTGGCGTGGTGTTAACCATCTCTGCACCTGTCCCTGCAGAGCTGACAAAATTTCTGACCCGGTGTGGCTCCTGTCCCCTAAACAAACCAGCTCAAGCACAGTATGGCATCTTTTTGCTTGAGCCATTGCGTACACCCTGTCAGGCGTCAGTTTAACTGCCACTTCGCCAGAGACAGAGAAGGAGGAGGAGGAGGAGGAAGAGGTAGTGGTGGTGGAGCAGACAGACCTCATACAAGCAGCTTTCTGGAGGCATGGTGGATGAGCAAGCACCAGCACAGAGCCCCGTCTTGGATCCCTCCCAGCTGCAATCAGAGTTACCCAGTGTGCCGTGAAGGAAATGTAACGACCCTGTCCATGCTTGCTGGACCACGTGTCTAAAGTGACATGCACCTTGCTGCTGACTGCCTTTCCCAATGACTGGATAACATTGTCTTCCACGTGCTGGTATAGTGCTGGAATGGCCTTGCGTGAAAAGTAATGGCGTTTTGGAACCTGCCACTGTGGTACAGCGCATTCAGCAAATTCACGGAAGGGAGCAGAGTCCACCAGCTGGAAAAGCAGCAGCTGCAATGCGAGTAATTTTGCTAACCTGGCATTTAGACGCTGTGCTTGGGGATGGTTGGGACTATATTTTTCTTTCGCTGCAGCAGCTGCGGCAACGTAATCTGACTGCGTAAATCTTCAGCTACTGGGATGATGTCACATTGTGAGGAAGGACCTGCTGGTACATCCATTACTGTAGCATCATCCTTGTCAGTGGAAGTTGTAGGCAATTGCATGGCAGGACATACAGTGTGGGTAGAGACAGATGAGGAGGAGGAGGACCTACGCAAAGTTTTGCCCCAACGGGATGTGTGGCACTTGTTCATATGTCGCCTCAAGCATGTGGTACCCAAGTGTCCGGTGATTATCCCACGCTTCAGCCTCCTCTGACATAGATTACAAATAGCAATGGTGGGGTCTGCAGCACAGTTCTTAAAGAACTCCCAGACAGCAGAGTTCCTGCATGTGTTCTTTGAGACAACAGCGCTCTGCACCGGAGCAACTCTGACATGTGATGCCTTGGACTGGCTAGTGCTACGGTTGGTCACAGAGGATGTTGTGCCTCGTGTTTGCTGTGCCTCCTCCCCCTCCTCCTCACTTGATTCCTCAGTTCGATCTGGCACCCACGTGGAGTAAGTGACCTCATCATCATCAATGTCATCTTCACCCCCTATCTCCTCGTCACTGGAGCCAACTTGGCAGTATGCTGCAGTTGCTGGGGCAACATGAGTGCCAGTTATGTGTGTGTCATCACTGGCACCCCCTTCCTCTAGGTTGATTATACTCCCTTGCTCAATCTCAGAGATTGAATCAGAGCACTGTACTTGCTGCGCATCCTCAAGCAGCATGTCACTCTCATTGTAGTCAAACAATTCAGCTGACTCCTCCGTGTGTGATAGCAAGGCTACGGCAGGAGTAGCTGTGGACATGGAGGCTGCATTAGATGCTTTGGCAGCTGAGGTGGACTGTAAAGCACTAGACGCCTGGCTGGCAGAGGACTCGGAGGATGAGGATGGCCTGGTTAGCCAATCCACCAAGTCCTCTGTATGTTGCTGCTGCTGCTTAAGACGGCCAGCACCAGTTAGAAAGGACAAGCGTGCCCCTGCAGAGGATGCACCACGTCCACCACGACCAGAGACACAGCCTCCCGACGCAGGGGCTGCTTGCCCTCTTATCTGTGGCTGGGAGCATCTGCCTGTCCTTTTTGTTCTTTCAGACATGGTGAGTGATATATAGATTAATATATACAGAACTCTGATTCAACTCTGGTATAAAGATTTAAATAACTCTGATATAACTCAGTGAGACACACTGATATCTGGCAGCCAGTGACAAGAGACAGATCACCTTAATTCACAAATGTTTTAAAGAAATTAGTGAGCCCCAAAATACAGCGTGGTACTGTTTGTATGACGAGACACAGATCACCTTAATTCCCAAGTGTTTTAAAGAAATTAGTGAGCCCCAAAATACAACGTGGTACTGTTTGTGTGACGAGACACAGATCACCTTAATTCACAAATGTTTTAAAGAAATTAGTGAGCCCCAAAAAAACTTGCTGGCTGTGTGACGAGACACAGAAGATCACCTTAATTCCCAAGTGTTTTAAAGAAATTAGTGAGCCCCAAAATACAGCGTCGTACTGTTTGTATGACGAGACACAGATCACCTTAATTCCCAAGTGTTTTAAAGAAATTAGTGAGCCCCAAAAAAACTTGCTGGCTGTCTGACGAGACACAGAAGATCACCTCAATTCACAAATGTTTTAAAGAAAGCTGTAAACCCCAAAAAAATTGCTGGCACAGTGACAAGACACACATCACCTAAATTCCCTGATATTTGGTAAAAATGACACCCAAAAAGACTTGATGCACAGTGGTGAGTGGTGACAAGACCCAGAAGATCACCTTAATTCACAAATGTTGTAAATAAAGTTGTAAACCCCCAAAAAAACTTGCTGCACAGTGACAAGACACACATCACCTAAATTCCCTGATATTTGGTCGAAATGAGACCCCCCCAGACCCCCCAGTAGCATTGCAGACCGGCAGTAACAACACAACAACTATCTTCTTTGAAATCTCCTCTGAAATGCGTGCAGAAAGCGCTGCGTTAAACCTTATATAGTGTGCTGCGGGACTTAGCTCTGTGAGCCCATGATTGGCAAAATTTGCCCAATCAGGACTCTGAGCGGTGATTGGCATAGTGTTCAACCAGTCTTGTACCAGACCTGTGGTCAGGTGCAAGGCTGTAGCCAATTACGAGCTTCAGGCAGTGGGAAAATGCATTGTGGTCGAACATGCGGTGAACACAAGGAAATGTTCGGGGTTCGCGATCTGCTCGAACAGGCTAAGATAGGGTTGAACTCCGAACCGTCCGAACCCGAACAGCTCATCCCTAATTTCTACAAAATATTTGGGAATTGTTATAATCCGTGTAATCTCACTGGCTGCCAACCATCAGGGCCTCTCACTGATTTATAGGAGGTTTCTGAGATTTGTAATCTGTGTCTTCTCACTGCCACCCATCAGGGGGTCCCACATACCTCTAGCAGTTTTATGCGAATTGTAATTTGTGTCTTCTCACTGCCACCCATCAGGGGTCCCACATACTTTTAGCAGATTTATGCGAATTGTAAAATGTGCCTTCTCACTGCCACCGATCAGGGGGTCTCACTGATTTAGAGGAGGTTTCTGAGACTTGTAATCTGTGTCTTGTCATTGGCTGCCAGCTATCAGGGTGTCTCACTGAGTTATACCAGAGTTGAATCAGAGTTCTGTATATATTTAATTTATATATCACTCACCATGTCTGAAAGAACAAAAAGGACAGGCAGATGCTCCCAGACACAGATAAGAGGGCAAGCAGCCGCTGTGTTGGGAGGCTGTGCCTCTGGTAGTGGTTGACATGGCGCATCCTCTGCTGGGGCACGCTTGTCCTTTCTAACTGGTGCTGGCCGTCTTAAGCAGCAGCAACATACAGAGGATTTGCAGGATTGGCTAACCAGGCCACCCGAGTCCTCCGAGTCCTCTGCCAGCCAGGCTTGTAGTGCTTTACAGTCCACCTCAGCTGCCAAAGTATCTAATGCAGCCTCCATGTCCACAGCTACTCTTGCCGTAGCCTCGCTATAACACACGGAGGAGTCAGCTGAATTGTTTGACTACAATGAGAGTGACATGCTGCTTGAGGATGCGCAGCAAGTACAGTGCTCTGATTCAATCTCTGAGGTTGAGGAAGGGAGTATAACCAACCTAGAGGAAGGGGGTGCCAGTGATGACACACAAATAACTGGCACTCATGTTGCCCCAGCAGCTGCAGCATACTGCCAAATTGGCTCCAGTGACAAGGAGATAGGAGGTGATGATGACAATGATGAGGTCACTGACTCCACCTGGGTGCCTGATTGAACAGAGGAATCAAGTAAGGAGGAGGGGGAGGAGGAACAGCAAACACGAGGCACAACATCCTCTATGACCAACCGTAGCATTAGCCAGTCCACGGCATCAGATGTCAGAGCTGCTCAGGTGCAGAGCGCTGTTGTCTCAAAGCACACATCCAGGAACTCTGCTGTCTGGGAGTTCTTTAAGAAATGTGCAGCAGACCCCACCGTTGCTATTTGTAATCTATGTCAGAGGAGGCTGAAGCGTGGGATAAACACCGGACACTTGGGTACCACGTGCTTGAGGTGACATATGACCACCCACCACGCATCCCGTTGGTGCAAAACTTTGCGTAGGTCCTCCTCCTCCTCATCTGTCTCTACCCCCACTGTATGTCCTGCCATGTCATTGCCTACAGCCTCCACTGACAGGGATGATGCTACAGTAATGGAAGTACCAGCTCCTTCTTCACAATGTGACAGCATCCATCAGCTGAAGATTTAAGGCATCAGATTACGTTGCCCCAGTTGCTGCAGCATAAGAAAAAATATAGTCCCAACCATCCCCAAGCACAGCATCTAAATGCCAGCTTAGCAAAATTACTCACATTGCAGCTGCTGCCTTTCCAGCTGGTGGACTCTGCTCCCTTCCATGAATTTGCTGAATGTGTTGTACCACAGTGGCAGGTTCCAAAACGCCATTACTTTTCACGGAAGGCCATTCCAGCACTATACCAGCACGTGGAAGACAATGTTATCTAGTCATTGGGAAAGGCAGTCAGCAGCAAGGTGCATGTCACTTTAGACACGTGGTCAAGCAAGCATGGACAGGGTCGTTACATTTCCTTCACGGTACACTGGGTAACTCTGATTGCAGCAGGGAGGGATTCAAGACGGGTGTCACGGGGGTCCCGGGCAGATGCCAGGGAAGGCCCTTCATTGCACATATATTTGAGCCCTTGAGGCAGGTTTGTGGTTTGTTTCATGTTTAATCCAGCACACACACTAACATAAACAGAAACAGAGCTAGAGGTAATAATGCAGGTGATGGACACAAGACGAAGCCCTGCACTGGTAGACCAACAGATTACCTAGGACACTCAGAGCCAGCAGACGTGGAACAACAATCCGTGAAGCACTCGAAGTGCAGGGCAGTCAGATGCAGAAACCAATCGTTTTGGTAAAACAAGTACTAACTGAATTGTCTCTAGGCTCTGTAGGTTTCAAGACCAACAGATCGCCTAGGACACACTCAAACAGACATGGAACAATCCGTGAAGCACTCAAGGTGCAGAGCAGTGAGATACAGAACTCGTGGGTACCTGAAATACACTATACAGAACTGTGGATCCTGGCACTCCCTCCAGGGAGATCAGACAACGAGAGAACACTAGAAACTGCTCAGTAGCTATTGATTTCGAGACCCAATAGATCTAATGAGCAAATACACAAACACATACAAGAGAAATACCTAGAACAGACAAGGTTAATCCTAGACTAGAAGATGGCTGGTCTTCAGGTCCGTACGGGTTCGAGCACGACTTAGCTTCAGCCGAACTAGCCTGTTTCGAGCAGATCGAACACCGAACATTTCCGGGTGTTCGCCGCATGTTCGACCACAATGGACCACAATGCCTTTTCCCACTGGCCTGAAGCTCGCAATTGGCTACAGCCTTACACCTGACCAAGGTCTGGTGCAAGACTGGTTGAACACTATGCCAATCACTGCTCAGAGTCCTGATTGGGCAAATTTTGCCCAAATCATGGGCTCACAGAGCTAAGTCCCGCAGCAC
>RXON01004451.1:0-11433 GCA_009667805.1 Leptobrachium leishanense | reverse complement strand
TGATATGTAATAAATATGTAGATAATAAGATATTGATTACATGGATAACACACACAGAGATATTTAAATACATAAAACTATATTTGTTTTCATAACTTTCAAAGTCTTTATTACTATTTAATATAAATTGTTCAGTCCTCACTGCAAACCATCAAGCCATGGAATCCTGGCACTGTGATGTTATAAATGCACACTGTGACATCACACTTACAGGCACGCTATAAAAGGCTGTGTTTGGCTGCTCTGTTGTTGTTGTTGTTGTGTGCAGTTTGGAGTTTGAAGCACAGATTGTGAGCTTTTTGCAAATATGGGTAATAGCACAAGTCGCTTGTGTTGTTGTTTCGGAGTCGTCGTTCTTGGAGAGGAGTAAGTAAATGAATTCTTATCTCTCATTCTACATCTCATTCACTGAGCTCTGTCACCTCAACCCAAACTGCAATGGAATCCAGGATGGGATAAAAGTAAGGGTCCAATGAGCCCTTTATATGATGTTAATATGAGAGGAGGGAGGCAGATATTTCAGGATTTAATTATTATTTATTGAACGTCAGTGATACAATAGCATTAAATGATTATTTATTAAAGTCCTGATTTGTTGAATTCCCTGCACAGGTTTTAAAGTCAGGAGCTCCTCATTCCTCTATCACTTCAATCTCTTATTAGCTCTAAGCCCCCTATGTCCTCACCCAGATACATTATTAATTGCTTCATGATACATTCCATTAGGACGGAGTCGCCTGATTGTTTACATCATGAAACTATCTCTCTACCAGGCAGAGATTCAATAGACCAAATATCCAAACAGTGTTGCGCAATAACAGCCTGTAGTATACAGTATATGGCTCTGCTAAACCGATTGATGCACACCCCTATACACCTCCACATGCAGAAACACCCGTTGTACAAAGCTACAATGTGTTTTATGAAGGCCCGCGCTGTATCACACATTGTCTGTACAGATCCAAAAGACTTGCAGAATTTAGGTTACAGTATCCAAAATGAGAAAAGATAAATCCCCAGCTCGGCTGAACAGAAGATTGTCTCAGCCGCAGCTAATGTGGCCAGTTTGTTACACATTCATTACTACTCACTGTTTAGTTAATATACCATTATTATTATCGCCCATTATTACTATGAGAAATCCTCGTAATTTAAGAGTCGTGATAAATGTAATCATTATTGAAATCTATATGAAACCCCCCAAACAAAACTCCCCCGGCTTCAATGTAACATTTCCTGGATATTTTCAAAGCCTCTGCGATTTCTTTCCAGATTAATTTTATTTTCAAATATACATTTATTTACGTAAACGTCAATAACAAACAACAGAACTTAACCCATTAACATACTGACTCCTGTGCTGACATGCAATAAGGCTGACACTGAGCCGACATGTGAATACGCAGCATTTAGAGCCTGACCAGCCGTCTGACAACTAATATACTCTTTCTAAGCCATTTCTATATACTATAAGATCACCAGCACAATATCCTCCTCCACCATCCTGTGCTCCACTCGCATGTAATATTGCCGCATTTTCCATACAAGCTGTAATTCTTCTTTTTCTTCCCTCAGTTTATTAAGTGAAAGCTTTTATTTCTCTTTAGATGCTCTATAATAGATTAAAAAGCCCTTCTTGCCCTCGTGTCATGAAGGCGACTGGATTGTAGATTATTTCTGGCTGTTAAAAGGTTTTATTCAAAGTGACTGACATTTTCTCTACTTTTCTTTGTCTCTTTAGAAAACCAGAAGTCCATCATCTGGTCATGTTGAGCAACGAGTAGATACGTGTTCTGGTATGTTTAAACACAATATACTCATTTGGTTTCATTTATTTCTATTGATCATAACATTGATTTTCTCATTAGACTCGTCACAGCGGTTTTTTTTTTTCTTTTGGAATTTTTCGTCCTGTTTTTTATTTCGTATCGGGTGATTTCAGGCCATTATAAACAGGTTTTTTTTTGTTTCGGGTTGTTTGTTATGTCACCGCATTCATAGTTTCAGACCGATCTGAAATATAATACCGAAAAAAATATCAGATCAGTCGATATAGTTTTTCGGATCATTATGGTTCTCTTAACTGATAATTTCGGATCGCTTCCGGTTCATTATCTAAAATTTCACCCAAAAAATCTCAAAAAAATCCTAAAAAATAAATAAACAAAATAATTTTGTTTTACTTGCCACAAAAAGCTAACGGTTTAAGAAATATTGAATAAAAACACAATTTTTTTTTACATAGAAAACTATGGGGTTAAAAGACTTGTTTCATAAAAATGTTAGGAAACCTAAAATTTCACCCAAAAAAATCCTAAAAAATATCAAATCAGTTAAACTAAATAAACAAAATGGCTTTTCGCTGCAAGTGAAGAAAATATACGGTTTAAGAAATATTTAATAAAAACTTGGATTTTTTTTAACATTAAAACCTATAGGAGAATCCTATAAATTGCAATTTTAAAAAAATCAGTTTTTATTACTCTGAAATAATGTTATTCCTTTATTCTCCACTTGTGTCATTTTCATTCTGTTTCTTTTTTTTGTTTTGGAACATTTTGCTCATTTTTCTCGTGTTGGATCATTCTCTTTCTGTTTCATATCATTTTGGATAATTTTCGAATCGTTTGATATCGTTTCGGATCATTTTAGAATCGTTTGGAAAATGATCCAAAACGATATCAATCGACTTCGAATGGTAATTTCGTCCGATTCATAATATCTGACAGCGATATAACGTTTTTTGGAAACAAAAAAATTATGAAAATACAAATCTCGGACGAAAACTAAATTTTGACGATACGAAATGCACGTGTCTATTTCTCATGCTACTCTCACAGCTATTTCCATTAATGGCCGACACACCTGCCATGATTATTAATATTACTATGTGTCTTATTGTCACAGGGATAATGTTTACCTGCACATGACTCTAGATTTTGCTACTAGAGATATTCTAATAATGTTCCAGCACGTCACTATACAGTTTTACTATGATTGAGACACAAGAGCTTTTACCTTTCCATTTAATTACCCTATAAAGATATTCCGCATTTAGTTACGTGGTATTGCAGGATAACCTTTATATGTTTCAGTAAATATTTACATTTTCCAGAAAACATCTCAGAGCCACAGACCGAGCTGACCTTGTTTGAGGAAATTCAGAAGATCGAGCTTGAAATCATCAAGGAGCAGAAAATGAAGGAAGGAGCCGAAAAAATTCTCAAGGCTGTAAAACGTAGAAAGCACAGGGCATCTGTTGAGAAATTTTTGGCGGCCTCAAACAAGAAGCTGGAGGCTCTCAGCCAAGGTCTGCAAGATCTACATGCGTGTAGAGATAAGCTTCAAGTAGAGGAACATCCAGGTACATTTTAAACTTCATATAAAATCCCATGTCGTCCCTTTACCAAGTCTTATATCAATATGTCTGTCCTATTTCCTTCAGCAAAGTCATTTTAACCTACATTTGTCTAAACACAATATGACGGGACTTTTGTTATTCTTTCTCTATTTCAACCATTAAATGCTCCTTCTCTGCGCCCAGATTTATTTTATTTATTCCTTTGCAGTTTTATTTTAGAAATTGAATACAGATTTATAGTATGAAACTAATATATTTTGTTGTAACTACACAGGAGAAACCGGGCCAGAAGATCGCCAGGTCCATATGGATGTTGTCTCCTTGTCTGACGTGGAAGTACAGATCCCAGACATAGCGCTCATGGCTAAGTAATTTCTTTTCCATCTTTCATAGTATTGTTTTGACATAAAATGTATTTGACTCGGGGGAACATAAATGTAAGCTGTAGCCCATGCGGAATGTCAATCAGCTAACACATTCAATAAGATAGAGTAAAAGTAAAGAAAATCATTATCAAATGGCAATGTTGCACCCACAGAAAAATACAAGGTTATGGTTTTCATCCATAGTGTCACCTGCACTCAGAATCCTATAAACCTACATACATAAAATAGAGTTTATTTTTTTCTCTGCTTAAATTGTCGTTGACGTATTAAATCCACCACCACCTCAAAACAAATCTCCTGACCTTAAGAACAAAAAATTAATTTGTAAAAAAACACAAAGCAAAACAAATTGCTTCTAAGAAGATACAACCCAAAGCAAGAGTTTCCTTAAAGCGTGCCACATTATTACTTTTTGCTTTCTTTTAGATTTTAATTATGAGACCCTTCCATATGTTCAGCACAGTATTGCAGATCCACTTTGGTTTCATTCGCCATTTAAAGGAGTATATTGCAATGCATGTTGGATGCCAATTATTTTTAATTTAAAAGTTATTTTCTCTCTTAGAGAGGAACAGTATTTAATATAAGACTCGACAAAACCCCTCACAATTTTTTATGGGGCGGGGTTAAGCCAATTTCTACCTTTTATTGTTACTACTAGTATTTCTAGAGGTTCCTTTGCTCCCTATAGCTGTGAATGTATTTGCATTTTCTAAGACTATATGAAAATATAGCACTTAAATTATGTTTTTCCTTTATTTCTTAAAGTGAACTGCCATTCAGAGTGTATGCTGATGAATTGGATGAAGAGGATCCTGAGCTGGACCTGAATATCGGAATCTCTCCATCAGATTGGTAAAAATCCTGCATCTTTCTCAGAAATGTTATTTGTCTCCTATCGCTCACCGTCATCTGCACAAAGTCCCCTTTTGCTAACCTTTTTCAGACCTACAGTAATTCCGTTAAGCCTTTTTTTCATTAAAGTCAGTGTTTATCTCAGAGTTATAATAACTTTACATATATAGCATAATGTCCTTAGGGTTGCCTCTATTCTAGGAATATGCACCTGATACTGATACAAAGATCAGTATTGGGTACATATTATCAGTATCAGGTACAAATATTA
This sequence comes from Leptobrachium leishanense, assembly GCA_009667805.1. Classification (NCBI taxonomy): domain Eukaryota; kingdom Metazoa; phylum Chordata; class Amphibia; order Anura; family Megophryidae; genus Leptobrachium; species Leptobrachium leishanense. The sequence continues at coordinate 6,560 of RXON01004451.1, read as the reverse complement.
AATACTCTATGGTTCATGGTTATCAGGTAGTGTTGCCCATATTTCTGTGGAATTGTCTTGTGCAGACAAATAAATTCTTCAAAATTTCTTATTCTTCCAGACAGAAATGAAATAGCAAAGTAAAATAATTCCCCTATGTTTTCGCTGTCACAGACATGGCTATCTGACATGAGTTATAGCTTCCTAAAGGCTCTCTTCGCCTCTACAGACAATTCATTAGAATTACAAAGTAACACAATTATAGCACTGACTAAAGTATCTTTTTCCTTCTTAAAGCGTCTGTCCCATCTCTCTGACGCATATGATTCTTGGATTGGAGGATTATCCAGCTTCTTCTGATACCTCTTCCCATTCTATCCTACCTGAGTCTGCAGCGGATACCAAGGTAAAGATTTGTGAATTTTACCAAAAATATCTGTACGATTAATCGCTGAATCCAACCCGATTCCATATGTCACAGACCTTCATTTACACAGCAATAATTTCATATACCACTATGTGATAAGGAAAAGTTACTAGACCATTGATTTATTTTATCTTCCTTGCTATTTCGTTCCCACCAAAAGACAATCATGAACAATTAAAAGCACACAATGAATAAATAAATTAAATTAGAAAACCCATAGGATAAATTCCATAATTTCCCATAAGCACAAAATATTATCATTTCACCTTTATGTTATTATGCGGGTTTATTACACCCACCTCACCTGGACCTGTATTAATCACTTTCTTCAGAAAATTCTTATATTAATAATACTTGGGTTTTGATTTTAGGATTTTGAACCAGCGATGGAGACAACAAATCCGTCCAACTTGGAGAATGTTGTCGTTCCTGCAGAGGAAATATCAATTGAGCCAGAAGTATCCACAGAGGGGAATATGGCTGCTTCCATTTCTGTGGATGCTCCAATGAGCCTGCAGGATTTCCGCTGCTGCGCGGTCTTGGGGAAAGGAAGATTTGGCAAGGTGAGTTTAATGGAGAATTCCAAATCCAGGTACATATAATGGAGGTGGTGTAAGTACTGTCTGGGTGGAGTAGAGGTAACATCACTGCTCTATGACCGTGGAGACACAGGTTTGATTCTGTCGAGAGCACCTCCCCGGTAAGTGTCTTTGGGCAAAGCATCTAACGGTACATACCCGCCACCCAGGACATACTTGAAAATGAAAGAATTCTCAATATATCCTTACTGGTAAAATAATTTCTTCCAAAAAATACAAACTATTCTTTTTCTGGTTTCAGGTGCTGCTGACGGAACATCTTAAAACGAAGAGGATGTTTGCCTTGAAGGCCATTAAAAAGGCATACCTGGATACACCCCTGGAAGTTAGGAGGTCAGCAGAAGGAAACTAAATTAAGTTACGGGAAAGATTGTAGATATGATTGTCGTCTAAATGGGTTATTCAACGACTGCCGGTGATTGCCGTAGTTGCAACAGCAAAAAACGCTGGCATTTCACAGACAGGAAGTACAAACAGTGACAGAAGAAGCTGTGAAGTTTCTCCTGCTGCTGTTTGGATTTCTCTTTTGGGAAATACTGGTGTTTGTCTCCGTTGCAACAATGATGATTTTTGCTGTGTTTGTAACTTTGGCAAATACTGGCGCTCTATGATTAACCCTCTAAGTGACATTAAACTTTGCTACTTGTGTGAAAACCAATGGGTATCTTTATAGATTTGTTTCACATAATGATCAGTGTTTGACCATTACTCGGAAATAAAACGGAACATGTCTGTGAAAACAGGTATAGAGCATGACCGTCTGTCCTGAAACAGACATAAAGCCGATAGAAATGGATTTTTCAGTGGATTTGTCTGTATCAAAGAGATGAGAAGGTTTCAACTTCTTTTTCCTCTTTTTTTTCAGCCTCATGAGTGAAAGGAACGCTTTACAGCTCGCGAGCCAGACGCACCATCCGTTCCTGGTGAACTTGGTCGCCTCCTTCCAAAATGACCATCATGTCTTCCTTGTAATGGAGTACTCAGCTGGTGGGGACCTAAAGTCCCTCCTCATGAGGGCCAAGTGTGTCTTTCCAGCAGAACTCGCTACGTAAGTGCAAATAGTATTTGAAATATAGTATAGTAATAGGAATAGTATAGGAATAGTAATAGTAATAGGAATAGTATAGTATAGGAATAGTAAAGTATAGTAATAGGAATAGTATAGAAATAGTAATAGCATAGTAATAAGTATAGTATAGTAATAGGAATAGTAAAGAAATAGTAATAAGTATATTAATAGTAATAGGAATTGTATAGTAATAGTAATAGTATAGTATAGTAATAGGAATAGTATAGTAATAACATAGGAATAGTATAGTAATAGTAATTGGTATAGCATAGTAATAGGAATTCAGTCGTATAAAATCCATTTCGTTCTCTATAAGAAACTGAATCATTGCTTTTTTTACAGCTTTTACGCGGCTTGTGTCGTCCTCGGTCTCAAATTTCTACACAAACACGAGATAATCTACCGGGATATCAAATTAGCGAACATCGTGTTGGACCAGGACGGCTACGCCAGAATTACGGATTTTGGTATCTGTAAAGAGGGTAAGTATAGTTTTACACCCAGTAAAGTCATATTGCCGCCTGAAGACCTCACTTATAGAAACGCAAATCAGCGCAAAAAAGCTAAACATAAAATAAGTAAAGTGGTATAATGTGCAGAATCAATAAGATAGTATTTATTTTAACAGAACAGGAAAACAAACTTTAATTCACCTGCCTCTTATCTTTTATGTGTCAGGAATCGGATATGGAGCGCGCACCAGGACCGTCTGTGGCACCTTGGAGTATGTGGCTCCAGAAATCCTGCGAGGAAGATCATACACCAGATCTGTGGACTGGTGGAGCTTCGGGGTGCTGTTCTACACCATGCTGGTCGGAAAAGTAAGACTCGTTTATAATGGAGCTTTTTGAAAACCTGTAAATGAAGGAATAATATAGAGCGGCCCAGCGGCTCCCATGTAGATTATATAGAAGAATATTTATTATGCGATAAAACTGACACAGCGGCTATTATTTATACCTGCTAAATAAAAGGAAAATCCTTATGGCAGAAGAAGAATGAACTTTAATTACCGGATACAGACATAAATATAGTGTGAAGATAGAATTTTTTATTTATTGATTAACCCTTTCACTACTAAAGTTGAGTTAACTCGATTTTGCATTGTAATACCTTGAAATAATTTGCATATCAAACCTCATGTGCATATCTTTCTAAAGCAGGAATATTAAGCCCTATGCGGAGAAATTAAATTCTTTGTTTTAGGTCTCTCCTGCCACCCTGTATTACTGTAAACAAGCTGCAAATATCAGTCCCAGACCTCACCCTACTGAAAATTTAACCAACTTTACGGTTTCATTCCAACAGGCAGGTAGAGGGCAGGATACAGGGAGAGCTGTGAGTTCATGCACAGCTGTACAGGGTATGATTCAATGTTTATAATGAATGCAAATCCCTGTACAGTACAGATACACGGTGTTGCTGTAATTGCCATACACAGGCATTATGCAGCACATACAGATACAAGGTGTTGCTGTAATTGCCATACACAGGCATCATGTAGCACATACAGATACAAGGTGTTGCTGTAATTGCCATACGCAGGCATTATGCAGCACATACAGATATTGCATTGCTAATAATCTCATTCTGATCACTTCAAATCCCCATAAACAGGAGTTCTCACCATTTTATTATCTGTCTGCAGCACATTTACTGCACCTGCCTGTATGCTGATAATGCAGACCCTGTGTAAGCAGAAGATCACCATTTTATTATCTGTCTGCATCACATTTACTGACACAAAGGCCATTTCTGCCTGTTTGCTGTAATGCAGAGCCTGTGTGACATTGTGCCAGATAAGGGACGCCATCTAGAGTTTGATAGCTTTCATCCCAGTGATATTTCTGTAAAGGATAAACCAATACACGACAAGTTAAAAATGAGCGAATTCAAAACAATTTATTTTCAAACTTTGTATTTTCTCTAATTGATAACTTTGCATCCCATGTTTCAGATAAACATTACGACACATTTATTTTCAACAAAGTGTGCTTGGTATTGAAGGGGTTAATGCAATTCTTCTGCTTTTTACAATATGGACGAAAATGATTTCAGAGATATAAATATATATATATTTTTTCTTTCAGACTCCTTTCGCAGGTGATGACCAGCACCAGATTCAGCATAACATCCTGACCTCAGTCATCCGATTCCCTCTATCCATATCAGTGCTCGCACTCTTAATCTTGAAAAACGTAAGTTTCCGACACGTGTTTAGGACTTCCCAATTCTATGTTATTCTGTGAGAGGGACTCGCTACCTCACTGAGTGGACACTCAGACCTCATAGACCACTACCTCACCGAGTGGAAACTCAGACCTCACATGCCACTACCTCACTGAGTGGACACTCAGACCTCACATGCCACTACCACACTGAGTGAACACTCAGACCTCACATGCCACTACCTCACTGAGTGGACACTCAGACCTCACATGCCACTACCTCAGTGAGTGGACACTCAGACCTCACATGCCACTACCTCACCGAGTGGAAACTCAGACCTCACATGCCACTACCTCACTGAGTGGACACTCAGACCTCATACACCACTACCTCACTGAGTGGACACTCAGACCTCACATGCCACTACCTCACTGAGTGGACACTCAGACCTCACATGCCACTACCTCACTAAGTGGACACTCAGACCTCACAAACCACTACCTCACTGAGTGGGCACTCAGACCTCACACGCCACTACCTCACTGAGTGGACACTCAGACCTCACATGCCACTACCTCACTAAGTGGACACTCAGACCTCACAAACCACTACCTCACTGAGTGGGCACTCAGACCTCACACGCCACTACCTCACTGGGTGGACACTCAGACCTCACATGCCACTACCTCACTGAGTGGACACTCAGACCTCACACGCTTACCTGTGTTTGGGGAAATGGGGATTAGTTTCATGGGGAGGAAACAAACCAGTGTTTCTGCTCCATGGCGGCTCGGAGACTCGATTATAACGTTAACACATTATTATATCACACAATGTGTAGGACCATTGGTTACTCGGGAACATTGTGCTTTTATTGAGTGTTAAGATGTATGACAAGAGATTAGGAAATAAAATGTATCAGAAGCTGCAATAAAGGATTATTCTGCTAATATTTACCAATTCAAATCACTGCCTCTAATTGCTTTTTCTTCCGTTTCAGTTACTGAACAGGAATCCCGCCGAGCGTCTCGGTGCCGGTAGGAACGGGCATCGGATGTGAAAAGGCAACTCATCTTCAGAGTACGTCTGTGTTCTTGTGTATTACTGATGTGTTCTTATTTATTGATGTTAAAGCAGAGCTGTCTGTTCAGGCTGTGTTAATCATTAGATCAGCATTTTGAATCATTCTTTCAGCTCTGCTTTAACATCAATAAATGGTTTTACTCCATATAACACATCACCTGCCCCCCCCAACCGCTCTGACATCACACGGGACATGACAGAATATAAAGAATAGGTTTAAACGCGGGTCAAGGGTCAAGTTGTGGAGGAACTTGTGGTATGCAGTTCCTCCACTATTATTGCAGGAGGGACAGAGTTCCCTTTGGTCCCACACACTTTAAAGCTTTTGTTTAGTTGTTAATTTTTATGCTTTGTCGCGTTAAGTCAAAATAAATACATTTTTATTTTACACATTCAATAAAACTCAGACTAATCTATTTATACATTAACCCCTTAAGGACCCGGGACGTACCATGTACGTCATTGCAGCGGGTCTCTCTTAGACCCGCTGACGTACATGGTACGTCCTGCCGTTTTTGAGCTGCTGGAAGCGATCGGATCGCTTCCAGCAGCTCAAACGCCATTGCAGGATGCCTGGGAGTCCAGGCATCCGTGCAATGGCCGTTAGAAGTGCCGGGCACCATGTGATCGCTCCCCGGGAGCGATCTACATCCGGTTGCACCGGAGAGGTGCCCGGCACTTCTACAGAGCGCTGGAAGCGATCGGATCGCTTCCAGCTGCTCTGAGCATATTACAAGGATGCCTCGACATCGAGGCATCCTTGTAATATACTTACCTGCCGCCGGTTCGTCCGTGATCGCTCCCCCGAGCGATCACTTCGGTAGCGGCAGGAAGTACTGAGTGCCACGAGGTATCGTGGCACTCAGTACAAAATCGATCACTTCAGTGATCAGGTGCTCTGCTGGGTGCCTCGAGGGATCAAGGCACCCAGCAGAGAAAAAAAAAGTGTAAAAAAAAAGTAAAAAAAAGTGTGTAAAAAAAGTGTAAAAAAAGTGTAAAAAAAGAAAAATAAATAAAATAAACTGACAGTTAGGGGTAGGGTTAGGGTTAGGGTTAGGGTTAGGGGTAGGGTTAGGGTTAGGGTTAGGGGTAGGGTTAGGGTAGGGTTAGGGTTAGGGGTAGGGTTAGGGTTAGGGTTAGGTTAGGGGTAGGGTTAGGGTTAGGGTTAGGGGTAGGGGTAGGTAGGGTTAGGGTTAGGGTAGGGTTAGGGGTAGGGTTAGGGTTAGGGTAGGGT
>RXON01004450.1:0-38612 GCA_009667805.1 Leptobrachium leishanense | reverse complement strand
AGAATTGCTCTCAATGTGCAGTGCAAAATTCCTAATCCTAATAAAAACAAGAAATATTAAACCTAACCCTGCTACTAACCCTAATTCTAAAATTTCAGAAATACTAACCCTAACATTGGTGCTAACCCAAATCCTAAAATAACACAGAAGTACTAACCCTAACCCTGGTAATAATCCTAATCCTAAAAAATCCTAAAAAAAACCCCACATAAATACTAAACCTAACCTTGGTGCTACACCTAATCCAAAAAAATTGCAGAAATACTAACCCGTCCCTAACCCTAATCCTAAAAAAACATAGAAGTACTTACCCTAACCCTGACACTAACCTTAATCCTTAAAAAAATGCAGAAATTTTAACATTAACTCTGGTACTAACCCTAATCCTAAAAACACAGAAATACTAACCCTAATCCTGGAACTACCACTAATCTTAAAAAAGTAGCAATATTAACATTAGCGCTGGTACTAAACTAATCATAAAAAAAGCAGAAATAGTAACTCTATAGTCCAGCGGATTGTTGTCTTTTCTTTGCGTCTGGTTGGCGTTGTGTTCCTCGCTCATCGGTTGTGTTCGGCAGCCCTCCGGCAGGTTTGCAGCGGATGTCCGGTGGGTTGGCGGAGACGGGGGACTGGTTTGCGGTAGGTTTTGGACGGATGTCTGGCGGGATTATGGTGGCGGCCAGCTGGTTTGCAGGGACCCTGCGGTAAATGGTGAATTCACCGCAGGAAGGGGAAATTTGATTCCCCAAAGTGTGAATAACCCCTTAAATGTGGTGAACAATATTGATATTTTATTTGAGACAGGGAGGGAGTAAAATGACACAATCAATATAGCAAAGGTGTGTCTAGAGGTGTGCATTCATTTTGTAATGAATCGAAATTATTTGAAAATTCGTTAATTTGTATTTCAGAAATACTTCCGAAATAACAAAAGAATTTAATCCGAATTGAAATGAAAATGAAACTAAATATAACAAATTTGATTTTTTTATACTGTTTCACAAGAGAACGATTGATTAAATGATTCCTGAGCAGGTTTTGACTTATTGGGGTTTAATTTAGTTATCCGAAATTCAAATCGATATCAATTATCAAATCGATCCCAATTTATAATACAAGTCAGTTCTAAAGAAAATGACATTATGAAACGAATCAGAATTGTTGAACTGTTTCACAAAGCGCCCTGTCCCTGTAAATTGGCCTGTGGTTCTGAATCTGTCGTCAGCACTACAGGCCAATGGACAGCTCAACATTTAACCCTAGCTTGCCTTTTAGCAGCAGGATTTGATCTATTGGGGTTTTATTTAGTGATCCGAAATTCAAATCAATATCAAATATTGAATTGATCCCAAATTACAATGGTTTTTATAGTGATCCAAACAAAAGAAACGAAATGAAACAAAATTATGAAACAAAATAACAAAAATGAAATTACGAAAGGAAATAGCGAAAACCAAATTATTTTGAAATGAAATGAATTTTCCAGCTGTGCAAACCTCTAACACTGTTTACACAAAAGGGGAATGAAAATCACATTTGGAGATACAGAAAACATATCGGATACAAAAGAGAGGATTAGTACATTATCAACAATAACTCAACATCACATCAATCTAAGTACAAACAATTACAAAGACAGCAGGAACAAGTGTTCTATCATGATTACTAACACTAATCAAACTCTTAAACAACCAGTTTTAAGAAACTTAATTATACATTTATCAACATTAACCCAACATGCCCACTTATACCCACTGTCTTTTAGAATTGGCTTTGCCACATTGATCCATGGTTACTTGGCAGGAGGCCAGCATCCACCCTTCTCCAACAGGCACAGACGCCGAGTACATTGTTGGCCCGGGTACCAAGGTGGATGAAGGCACAATTATGGAGGGAGCTTTGGCTACAGACCAACACTGAATGCCACTCTTACTCTAAGATAAGATCAGATAATAACCTAATTTCTAACCCTAATCCTAGAAATCAATAGCTTCCAAAAACAGTCGAATTTGGGAGCAATTGAAAATTGTTTTCGTTGACTCCAAAAAATGTTTCCAAAAATAGCACCTGCTCCAATTCCGTTCTGTTCATCTAACCCCATGAGTCTTTGTTCTATTTTTCTGTTGTATCATTGTTCTATTCTTCACATTCCATTGTGTGTTCCTTTTATTCCGTTTACTCCTTACTTTGTTCTGCCATTTTCTAAGATTGGAGAAGTTCGTGAAATAAGGATTGGGCCTACTTTGAGGAAATGGGTTGACAGCACAGCTCCAGCAGCCCCTATGTTAACCCCTTCGCTGCTGAGCCATTTCACCCCTGTGTGCTCAGCTAGTTTTTACCGGTTTCACTCATCATGTTTAAATGCGATTTGAAGTCACATTTTATTATACGACCCAGACAAATTATATATCGTTCTTTCCGGCAGACTCCGCAGATTCATAATATATCATTATTATATGTACACATCATGCCCTGCCTGAATATTATAACAAAAATGCAATAAAATTTGAATTTTCAAAAATCTACAGCGTGTGAAGTGTTTTTTCTTCACATTTTATCATCCGAGTGCTTGCGGTTATATTTTCTATGTGGTGCGTTTGTTAAAAAAATTTGAACTAGGGACACGTTACATTTTTTAGGGGTGAAATTATGTAATTTTTAGCAAACCCCCAATAGAAAAAATCGTTAGTGCAGCATCATTGTTCACATTATAATTGAAATGTGAACAATATTGCTGCATTAATAAAACCCAAAAAACCTTTTGTAATTTATTTATTTTCATTTGTGTTTTATTTTTAAACTTTTTTCCGTTTCATTTAACATGGTCATATTTGGTATCATTGGAAAGGCCATGCTCCGGCCGTTTCAATGATACCAATCATTAACCTATAGCTGCTACGAATTGGGAGATAGGGGGTTCATTGGAACCCCTATCTCCACCATAGGTGGCAGCTAGGGGTTAACTCCCAAATTGACGTCATCGCGCTATGCGTGATGATGCCAGTAGGCAGGGGGAGATCACAGAAGCTTGGCCAACATCCAAGATGTCAGCCAGCTCTGGCAGGGGACCGCGATCCAGTGCCTGTTGGCACCGAATCGCAATTCAGCCCCCAAGGGGTTAAAGGCAGCCACCGCTTGGAAGGGCAGGCTGCGCCCTTCCAAGTGGTGCCTGCCTTTTTGCTGTTGCCCATATGGATGGGGAGGCAGAGAGGTCCAAAGGACCCCCCTCCCCTTCAGGCACCTTCCCGCCCTGAAGGGGGTGCCTGGAATAGACAGCATCGTGTCTGGCGCGATGATGCTGTTCCTGCCCGCCAGGATCCCGGAGGCTGGGCTGACATCATAGATGTCAGCCTGCATCGGGGGGCTGCAGTGGTTGTCCGAAATACTGGCTGATTGCTGCCTCCTGTACTAGGACACGCCCAGAGCGTCCATAGCACAGGAGAACCACTTGGCTGGCCTTGCTCAGCGTGTCCTTAGCAGCCAAGTGGTTATTCTAATGTTTATGTAGGGGACCTATACCAGCTCCTTCCCCCGTACAGAAAAGTCGCCATTCTTACACATTAGTTAGATAGAAATGCGAAAATATGTGGTCAGCTCCAAATTAATTCTCTAGAACAAATTTTTGCAAAATCTGGGATGAAATGGACCTTACTGAAAGCACAGTGTGATATTTTCTCCATACATAATCTCATACACATTTTATGCAAACCAATATGTAAGAAGGTCAGGAGAGAAATAGTATTATTATTAAATTAAAAATATATTATTAATTATAGATATAATATTAATAACTGTAAATTAATCGCATTATTTCGTTGTTATGGTCTGGACACATCAGTGCAATGAAAACATTATCTGCGCTAATAAACACCTGATACAATTAATGAGGTCTCTGAAGTAACAGCAGCTCCTTGATCTATATCTGTAGAACCCGACTGGGGATTCTTTGGCCGATCGGGGAGTTGAGGAGGCTTTATATGGAATATATTTAAAGGTTAATTTCTCACACGCGTGCTTTCAGGTGACATATTGGATGGTTATAATGGGAATCCTCCAGCTCATCATTTATTCTGTTTAATTCATTAAAGACACAAGTGCTATTTTATTTATAAAAGCAGAGGAATATTTCCAGAGTAAAAACCCATCCAGGTTAAAGAGATTGATGGGGAACAGGACAGGTGAGGTACATTAATGCAGCATAATAAATGACAGCTGGGCACGTCACGGCCAGATTCTGCGCTGCTTTCACAAATCAATTAATGACAAGGTAAGAAAGGAAAACAATTAAAAGTCTCAATTTATGTATTAACTGACAGAATCCTTTAAAAAGAGCAAAAATCAATAAATATTTTTATAGTTAAAAAAGTAATTCTAAATTTACAAATCAGAAAAAATATTTTGGTTTTTGGGATAATGAGTCATTAGTGCAGGAATTCCAGCTGAATAATGAAACAGATCAGACTGAAGTTTTTACTATTAAAATCCTTAATATATTTAAAAAAAAACGTTGTCTGTGTTATATGTATAATGAGATTTATTTTTCTTTTCTTCTTTTCCTTGGGAAAGACATAATGCTGCCTTAAATTGATTTTTTTCTATAAAGGGTGACCATAAAGTCTCTTTAAAATTTCAAAAATTATTCCAAAGGCAAATGAAAAGACAGATAAGTGAAAATTATTACAAAACGAGACGTATGTATTTAAGGTTTTTTGCCTCATTTAATGCACCTCTATATGGGCGCCATTAGTTGCACAAAGCACATCAAGACGGTACTTGATTTCTTGCCATGTTGGCTGTAGCTTCCCCTCATCAATGGTGGCAATGGCATCAGTGATCCTCTGCTATAGATTAGTGATGTCCCTTTGTACTTTTGTTCCATACACAATATTTTTAACATGATCCCATAGAAAGAAGTGGAAAGGAGTGATATCTGGTGAACGAGGTGACCAGGGAATTGGACCACCCCTTCCAAACCACCACTCTAGAAAAGTTTCATTTAGGAACCAAGGAACATGCAGTCCCCAATGTGGTGGTGCACCATCTTGCTGGAAATAATGGTTGGTTGAAGGTCAAGTAGTTGTGGTGCCGCGTATTCAGTCAAAAGGTCAAGGTAAACATTTGCAGTAATTGATGTCTCGCCGTAGAAAAACGACTTCTTTCTATGGGGTTATGTTAAAGATATGGGGCAGTATTACAATGTTGGTGCTAACTTAACCAGAGTTGTTGTAAACTGAAAACCTCCATAGGCTATAATGGTTCTGGTAAGTTTACAACAGCTCTGGTTAAGTTAGCACCAACTATGTAATAGGGCCCATGGTGTATGGAACAAAGGTACAAAGGGACATCATTAATCTAAAGCAGAGGATCACTGATGACATTGCCCCCATTGATGAGGGGATGCTACAGCCAACATGGCAAGAAATCCAGTACCGTCTTGATGTGCTTCGTGCAACTAATGGTGCACATATAGAGGTGCATTAAATGAGGCAAAAAACATTAAATATTTTGTAATAATTTTCACTTATCTTTTCATTTGCCTTTGGAATACATTTTTGATATTGTAAAGAGACTTTATGGACACCCTGTATACTTTAATATTTTATTTATTTTTCTCCATTAAAAAAATGCAAAATTGACAATGATTTGCTCACAATTGCTTTTTCATTCCTTGTCATGCATGTTATATTGAGCTCATTAATGTTTGTATTCGTTATGCCTATCAATCAATAACATTTGTAAACCTGAAAAATTCATTGTGTGTCACCATGGTGTTGAAGCTCCCCAAGAACCTGGCCAAATTATTGGTAAATAGCATGCTCATTTATTTCCTCACATAGGAGATGTGTTTTGGATGGAAACAATATGTAGACACGTGCCGGTCCAGACTAGCCATACGCTATACCGGGCACTTTCGCGGTGGGCCGATTGTCTTAAAGACTGGTTTACTGTGTAGCAGGAGCAGGGAAAGCTCTGGCGGCGCAGAGTGTGCCAGCACTGAGCTATTAGTTCATACATGCTGATCTTGCAGCTCTTTCAGGAAAGGAGGCAATGCTTTCATCAACGGCCTTCGAAAAGTTGCAGTCTCCATTGACTGCCTGGGACGTGAAATGCCTCTTCTTCCTACAGTGCAGGGCAGCCCTGTAGAAGATTAAAGCTGTGGCCCACTGGATCGGAGGAGATACAAAAATGTGAGGCACGCACTAGAAGAGCTCCTGGTAGACACCTCTCACAGTGACGCCCAGGCAAAACTGGGAAGAAGGGGATGAGATTGAGAAGTCTTTCCTGGCATGAGCAAGGAATCCAACCTGGGGATGAAAGGAGACATCCCCTGCAGGGCAGGAGGGAAGTGAGTGCTTAACAGGAAGCCTCTCTCTGCTTCAACTGCCAGAGGAAGTGAGCCAGTTAGCCAGACCACTATCTGATGTACTCCTGCTAACATCACCTGCTCCCATTAATGTTTATGCAAAGTTTTAAATGATAACTGTCATGCTTTTACATGCCTGTGTCTCTCTTTGTTTGTCAGGTAATTTGATTTATCTGCCAATGAACCATGGCAGTTATAGAAAACAGAAATCACAGTATATTGACCAACGTCATTCTTCTTGGGTTTTCCAGTGACCCCATGGTACAAGTTGTATTATTCCTCATCTTCTTGGTTGTCTATGTGGCCCTCCTGGTGGCCAATATCCTTTTTATCCTGGCTGTGTTCATTGATCACCGGCTACACAACCCAATGTATTTCTTTCTCGTTAACCTGTCCATCATTAATATCTGTGGTCCTTCAGCCATTGTTCCCAGGATGCTTGTGGATTTCGTAAGTGGGAATAAAAGTATCGTGTTTGCAGCTTGTGTCGCCCAAATATATTTTAGTTTTGTTATAGTAGTTTCTGAATGCCTCCTTCTAGTCTTCATGGCATATGATCGCTACGTTGCAATCTGTAAGCCCTTGCGTTACAACAGGATCATGAAACGATCGATTTGTGCGCTGATGATTACAGTCACATGGACAGTGAGTTTTGCCACATCATCACTTAACATCTTCTTTTTATGTAGCTTAACATTTTGTGGCTCAAACATCATTAATCACTTCCTGTGCTCGTCTACGTCCGTGATGCTCTTGTCCTGCAGTGATACCTCTGTACTTGATTTTATGATATTTCTTGTAGGTGTCACCATCCTCCTGGTTCCACTTCTTCTCATTCTTTTCTCTTATTATAAAATTATTTCTTCAATAAAAGGAATTCGTTCCAGACGATACAAGGCTTTTTCCAGTTGTACTCCACACCTCATCGTTGTGACCTTGTATTATGGGATGGCTGTGATTATCTCCATGAGGCCAAAGGCTTCTGTAGATGGAAACAAAGACAAGGTACTATCAGTATTTTATGTAATAATCATACCAGTGCTGAACCCTATGATCTATAGCTTGAGAAATAAAGATGTGAACAGAGCCCTGAGACAGTTAGTCCGATTGGAGAAATGATGAGCCACAAAACTTGTGATTGTCACTTCAATATCTCAAAAAGTGGAGATCATGTGCCCAGGTACTTCCGGAACTCTTCCTGTTGGGCTTCACTGGTCCTTGATACATAAAGATGTGTTAATAAAATTAAAATTTTGACAATACTTTTTTGGAGGAAGGATAATTATAAAAGAATCCTTGAAATGTCATGTTGTTGGTTCTCTAAAAGAAAATGATTTTCAAACAATCAAAAACTTGCACATGTTGCTCAAATTTCTGTCTGTTAAAGTGGATGAACCAGCGTGTCTTTATGACAAAGTATTAACAGGGTATTAACTGAATATGCATGTCTTTATATAGTGACCCTAGTTTCTACTAGACATGTGCTATTCGTTTCGTGACTTTTTCGTGATCTGGCTCATCCTTTCTCACAAGTACCACAACAATAAAACTCACGTAATGGGCAGTGTGTGTGACCGTACACAGGATCCACAGAAATAAAACTCACATATTGAGCAGTGTGTGTGACCGTACACAGGATCCACAGCATTTAAGAATTTTTTTTAATGTCCACATGGCGCTGTAGGGGCAGGCAGCCAGCTGGTGACGTTCGGCCTTTTGCTGAAATGTGCCCCTTGTTTCTGTCATGGATCTTACTGGGCCGTCACTGCCAGACAGCTTCTGAACACGTCACTTTGTACACGCAGCTCTCACTCTCGGCCACACTCACGCCATCTAATGTGGCCAAGAGTGAGAGCTGTGCGGGAGCATAAAAAGTGATGTGCTCAGAAGATGCATGGCAGTTACGGCCCTGCAACGCTCGGTGGATCAGTAAGACCCAAGCCCGAGCCAAGGGGGTACATTTCAGCAACCGGCCAAAGGTTTCCAGCCATTGACATTCAGCCTGTGGCCCAGTGCGTGTGTTTGGGGGGCAGTATTGAACCCCCTCCTGGATTGTGCCACCCTAGACAATTGCCTTATTTGCCTTTCGGTCGAAACACCTTATGTGCAAGGGAGCATGTGCATGTGTGTGTATAGGGGTATATGTGCGTTTATGCGGGGGTGAGTATGTGTGGAGGGCATGCGTCTATGTGGAGGGATGTATGTATGTACACTGCACATTTTGGGTGCCCATCCTAATGTAATAGGCTGCGCACGCCTATGATCATTGACTTCAGTGTTCTAGGAATATGAATATAAAAATGGAAAAAAAACACTTTCAAAGAACCTATGTGATTTAATACAAAGAAAATTATAATAAAAATGAAGCTTGGTCAGGCGTGAGCTGTCACTAACTGTTGTGAAGATTCGTGTGATTAATGGCTTTGTAGACATTTTATTTTCAATCTCTAAAGTGAATAATGTTCAATATCAAACACAAAGTTTGATCTGTCTGCAGGCGTCAACTAAGATTTCCTATGGAAAAGACGCAGCTCTATAGCAAAGGCAAAAAAAGTTGTTGTAAAATAGTCCCGTCCTTGAAAACGATGCTTCAAGTCCACTTCAGTTAAATGTCGCTCAATATTCAGACGCATCTGATTTTGACGCCTTGACCAAATTGGACCATCAGTCTCAATATCTAGGAATAGAAGTTAGGTTTAGGGTTAGATATTAGGGATAGAGAGTAGGGTTAGAGTTAGACATTAGGGTTACTATTAGGCTATTATTTGCGCTTGTATAAGGGTTAGGGTTAACCCTGAAGTCACTTGACATTGACATAGCCATCTGGGAATCATTGACTAACAACCACTCCACCTGGGCAAATGTCTTTCACGTGGACTGTCAAGGCATCAAAGCCAAGCACAATTTTGAAGCAGAGCACAAGTCCAACACCTCAAGTGAAACAAAGGTGGCTCCTTCACATGGTTGCCCAATGCGTCAGGACATTTTGTGCCCAAATTGGCTTCATAAGTCAATGTCGTGTTTGTGTGCATCGTATTCAGTCTCAAAACATATAATGGATGTCAAGGACCTCATCGAATATAATGGATGAACAACAATAACAACAACCCAAACCCTAAAACAAGCACAAATAATAACTTAACTCTAATTTCTAGTCATAAATATGAAAAAGATGATCATCTCTCCAGAGCATCTAATTCATCCATGGTCGATTTTGGAACGTCTTTTACAAAGTTGTGTTAATTTTTCACTTTCGTCATTATTACAATACAAACTGCTAACATGAATTTAAGGTTTTGCTTACTGGTTACAAAAAACCTGAATTTTTCCACAATTTAAAGGCTACTGTCATCATGAAGCTGGTTGTGTGGAAGACTGAGTAAAATCAAACAATAGAGTGTCAAGTAGTCTGTTCAGTGCAACCCAGTGTTAAAGGTGCTTTCCAAACTTCGATGTCCACAGAGTGTCACTAAAAGAGACTGACAGGCAGCGACCATGTTTTTTCAGCCCTATAAGTGGACCTTCTGAAGTCTACACAGTCTGCTGACACACTTCTCATATAGTGCCATTGGGCTAATCTGCATCGCCCATGCTTATCTGCATCGCCCATGGGAAAACATTCAGGGTTTCTGGAAGTGACAAAGTATTTGCTGATTGTATACCAGTGCAGCTTGTAGGGGACTAAAGAACACAAAAAGAAGCAACAAGATGAGCTCCCTGGATCCAATCACTGTACTCGTGTCTCCATCAGCAGAATAATATTTTATAATTTTCATTTAAATTAAAAAGTATTTTTTAATGGATCAGATGATACAGATAATGTACATTTATATAGAAACATAGAAAAATGTCGGCAGATAAGAACCTTTCGGCCCATCTAGTCTGCCCAATTACATGGATACTTTACCTGGATTATCTTTTGTTTAGGATAGCCTTATGCCTATCCCATGCCTGCTTAAATTCAATTACTGTTTTAGCCTCTACCACTTCAACTGGAAGACTGTTCCATGTATCCACCACCCTCTCAGTAAAATAATGCTTTCTGATGTTATTTTTAAACCTTTGCCCCTCTAATCCAAGACTATGTCCTCTTGTTTTGCTACTTTGTTACCTTTTAAATATACTCCCTTCCTCTACCTTGTGGATTCCCTTTACGTATTTAAATGTTTCTATCATATCTCCTCTGTCTCGTCTTTTTCCAAGCTATTCATATTAAGATCATTAAGCCTTTCCTGGTAACTTTTCTCCTTCAAGCCGTACACCATTTTAGTAGCCCTTCTCTGAACTCTCTCTAAAATGTCTATATCCTTCTGGAGATACGGTCTCCAGTACTGCGCACAGTACTCCAAGTGAGGTCTCACCAGTGCTCTGTACAGTGGCATGAGCACTTTCCTTTTCCTACTGCTAATACCTCTCCCTACACAACCAAGCATTCTGCTAGCATTTCCTGCTGCTCTATTACATTGACTACTTACCTTTAGATCCTCTGAAATAATAACCCCTAAATCCCTTTCCTCAGATGTTGAGGTTAGGACTGTATCAAATATTCTATATTCAGCCCTTGGTTTTACGTCCCAGGTGCATTATCTTGCACTTATCCACGTTAAAACTCAATTGCCACAGCTCCGACCATTTTTTTAGTTTACCTAAATCATTTGTCATTTGGCTGATCCCTCCAGGAACGTCAACCCTGTTGCAAATCTTTGTGTCATCAGCAAAAAGACCTACTTTTCCATTAATACCTTCTGCAATATCACTAATAAAAAAAAATAGAATGGGTCCAAATACTGACCCCTGAGGTACCCCACTGGTAACAAGACCTTGCGCTGAATAAACTCCATTTACCACAACCCTCTGTTGCCTGTCACTCAGCCACTGCCTAATCCATTCAACAATATTGGAATCCAAGCTCAAAGATTGCAATTTATTGATAAGCCTTCTATGCGGAACAGTATCAAAAGCCTTACTGAAATCTAAATAAGCAATGTCTACTGCACCACCTGTGTCTATTATTTTTGTTACCCAATCAAAAAAATCAATAAGATTAGTTTGGCATGATCTCCCTGAGGTAAACCCATGTTGTTTCTGATCCTGTAATCTGTGTGTTTTTAGATGTTCAACAATCCTTTCCTTTAACATGGTTTCCATTAATTTCCCCACTACTGACGTAAAACTAACTGGCCTATAGTTCCCAGATTCCTCCCTACTACCCTTCTTGTGAATGGGCACAGCATTTGCTAATTTCCAGTCTTCTGGGACGACTCCCGTTAGCAAGGATTGGTTAAATAAATCTGTTAACGGTTTTGCTATTACATCACTGAGCTCTTTTAATAATTTAGGGTGGATCCCATCAGACCCCATTGACTTATTTGTCTTTACTTTAGACAGCTGCTGTAGAACCTCCTCCTCTGTAAACTGATATGTAATTGTCTCGTTAGTGTTTCCTCCTAACTGAGGTCCCTTTCCTTCCTTTTCTTCTGCAAAGACTAAACAAAAATATTCATTGAGGCAGTCAGCGAGACTTTTATCCTCTTCTACATACCTTCCTTTCTTTGTTTTTAATCTAACTAATCCTTGTTTTACTTTTCTTTTCTCGTTTATGTATCTAAAAAATGTTTTGTCCCCCATTTTTACTGACTGAGCTATTTTCTCTTCTGCGTGTGCTTTGGAAGCTCTTATAAATTGCTTTGCCTCTTTCTGCCTAATCTTATAGGTTTGCCTATCTTCTTCTTTCTGAGTTGTTTTATAATTATTGAATGCTGTCTTTTTGTTCTTCACTATTTTGGCCACTTCTGCAGAGTACCACAGTGGATTCTTCCCTTTTTTGTTTTTGCTAACAAGTCGAATGCAACTGCCTGTGGCCTTCAATAATGCTTCCTTTAAATAATCCCATTTCTCCTGGACTCCCTTTAAACTCCTCCAGTCTGATAATGACTCCTTCACACAAAGTCTCATTTTAGAAAAATCTGTTTTTTTAAAGTCTAAAACTTTTGTTTTTGTGTGGTGCGGCTCCATCCCTGTTCTTATATTAAACCATACTGACTGGTGATCACTAGATCCCAAATTTTCACCTACAACAACGTCCGATACCAAACCTCCATTTGTGAGTATTAAATCCAATATGGCCTCTTTACGGGTCGGCTCCTCAACTACTTGTGTTAGAGATAATCCCAGTAGGGAGTTTAGAATATTTGTACTCCTGGTGCACCCAGCTGTTTTGGTTTTCCAGTTCACATCAGGAAGATTAAAGTCCCCCATGATAATAACTTCCCCCTTCATTGCCATTTTGGCTATTTCCTCAAGCAGCAGATTATCTAGCTCTTCTACTTGTCCAGGGGGTCTATAGATCACACCTACACGAGCTACTGTATGATTGCGAAATGTTAGCGTAACCCAAACTGACTCTATGTTCACCTCGCTCACTTTTATTTGGTTCGTTTTTATGTTGTTTTTCACATACAGGGCCACTTTCCTTTCCTACCTTCTCTGTCTTTTCTATATAAAGAGTATGTGTGCTGATATGATGTAATAATTCAAATGTCGCTAATATGTAAGAAGTTTTTGCTGATAATATTTAATCGGCACATTTAGGTCCTGCTGTTGGAATGTACATATAAAGACGTGACACAATATATCTGATGTCCATTAACTGTTGCATGAGTTATCGTTTATAAAAAATAAATTACATTACTTTAGATTTTCATGTTTTCTAAATATTTTCATCTTTAATAAGTATTTCAAATTTTTCTGTACTGAAATTTGATGTAAATAATATTGTCTGTATATTAAAAAGCAATCTGTGATGTACATTGCATATTCTATTTCTGTCAGACAAACTCATTTATTGTTCCATTGCTGCTGCAATCCAAAGCCCCAGACCCATACACTGGCACCCATATATTTACTAGGGATGAGCCGAACACCCCCGTGTTCGGATCGCATTCGAACTCGAACAATTTCAAAAGTTCGAGTTCGAACTCGAGCACGAACCGAACTCAATGTAAGTCAATGGGACCCGAAAGTTCAATTTTTTAGAGTGCCCTTCTAGAGGGCATATATGCTAGATATTTGCCATAATCGGTGTATGGGGGTCCGGGTAGTGCCCTGGGGGACAGGAAACAAGGACAAAAAGTTTTAAAAAAAGTTTTTAAAGGAACAGTGAGGTTTTTTTTGAAAATTCCTTCAAATTTCGTGCTTAGGAGGTCCCCATAACCTGGAAGTGGCGGATTTGTAGGATGTAATGTTTCAAATGACGGTAAACGTTTTTTCTTTACTCTATTCATAAACAACTGCTTGGGGTGGCAGCCTGTATGAAAATAGGAGACATTTTAGGACATGCAGAACAAGTTTAGTGATTTTTTGGCTAAATTATAGTGAAACTTATGCAGGCTTTGGATGAAAGTAACAATAGGTGCTTTAAAATTGGGCCTTTAGTGACGGCAACAGTGCCGTCACACCGTAACCCCTCTGTGGTATTGTGGAAGAGTGCAGGGTTGGACCCTGTGGTCCAATATTAAAATGATATGAATCTGGTATAGGCGTCAGGGGCAGTGCATCCAAATATTTTGCCTTTGGTGGCAGCAAGTGCCTTCACACTGTAAGTAACCCCTCTGTGGTATTGTGGTATAGTGCAGGGTTGGACTCTGCGGTCCAATATTAAAATGATATGAATCTGGTACAGGCGTCAGTGCACCCAAATATTGTGCTTTTGGTGGCAGCAAGTGCCTTCACACTGTAACCCCTCAGTGGTATTGTGGAAGAGTGCAGTGGTGGAAGTTTTGGGAATGCAGAAGAGATCCCCGATCTATTCAGTTACGTCAGCATCAGGGGATTGATAGCTACTGATCCAGGACTGATTCATTTTTATAAATGTCAGCTGGTCTCTAGAGTCGGTGGACAGACGCACTCTTTTGTCTGTGACAAAACCTCCAGTGGCACTGAACGTCCTTTCAGAAAGCATGCTGGATGAAGGGCAACCTAGTAGCTGCATAGCATATTGGCTAAATTCTGGCCAGTGATCCAATCTCAACACCCAGTAAGAGTTTCAAAGGGCTAAGGGTTGCCATAAAACACCCTGCATTCGAGACCCCCTCAGAGCCAGGACAGGGGCTCTGAACATTGTAAGTACCTCCTAGTGGAAGAATAGAGGCCACTACTGCTACTTACTGCGCAATTGTCTGTTTTCCTTTTTAACATACCCTACAGGACATCTAAGAGCTCTATCGAGTCCGTTGTTCGTGAAAGATTTCACCTATAATATTTGGGAAATATAAGAAGACGAACGCCCACTCGATACTGACTGTGGTGACTTTCCAGGAGTAGAAGCAGCACGTAATAATTAGAGCCGAACTTTACGAAACCAAAAGTTCCTATGTTTTTACAGACTTTATGCCAAACATACATAGGGATTTATTCCTATGCCAAATCATTTTTTTGTAAATTGATTTGCATGTATTAACATACTGTTAAAATATTGGCAGATATTACCGATGCACCACACAGAAATATATACTCCATGCGCCTAAAGGGTTACTTTTTTATAATTATAAGCTTCAGGCCAGTGGAAAAGTGCATTGTGGTCCATTGTGGGTCATTGGGGGCCATTGTGGGCGAACTCGAATCGAACACGCGGAAATGTTCGGAGTTCGCGAACAGCCGAGCGGCCAATGTTTGATGCGAACTCCGAACAGATCAAACCGAACAGCTCATCCCTAATATTCACCAGAACCTGTATTCCATTCACTACCTTCACCCCACACAATTTCTCCACTGTAACCTTAAAAACCTCTAGAATGGTCCTGTAAACAGATAGAAGAATCTATATTGTTGGTCAATAATACAGATGAAGGTTCTGGTTTGGTTATGGATGAAATAAGGCAGTTCAAAATCTCAGAAACACCAGAAATTCTGAATCATCAAAGTGCTGAACCACAACATAATACGAAACCTAACCCTGGTGCTAACCCTAATCCTAAAAATAGTAGAAAAACTAACCCTAACCTCGTACTAACCCAAATCCTAAAAAGGGCAGAAATACTAACTCTAACCCTGGTACTAAAATGAACCATACAAGTACTAACCTTAATCTTAAAAAAACACAGATGTACCAACCCTAACCCTCATACTAACCCTAAACCTAAAAAATTGCAGAAATACTAAACCTAGCCCTGGTATGAATCCTAATCCTAAAAAAAATACAGAAGTACTGAACCTAACCCTGGTGCCAATCCTGATCCTAAAAAATAAAGGCAGAAACAATCGCTCAAACTAACACTAATCCTAAATAAAGAAACCAGCACAGAAATAGTAACTGTAACCCTGGTTTTGATTCTAATCCTGAAAATTGCAGAAACACGTTCCTGAAGGAATTCCTGTTTCAGGGTCTCTTCCAAAGATATTGATGTATACTTTTCACGGCAGGATACAGAAAAATACAGGCGAGTTGCTTTTGTAGAAAGCTGTATATTTATTTATACAATTGACACTTTGATTCTTAGCAGTCTGTATGTAGAATAAAAATAAAAGTTGCAGGACCAATTCAGAGCAGCAATATTTGTGGCAAGATATAAAGCTCTTCTTTGATCTATCAGCAAATTTATATATCTACATATATATATATAACAAATTGAATATTATATTTTTCATGCCCTCCTCTGATACAAATTTTAATAAGTATCACAAACTCTCTTAATAGTATTTCAATTTGTTTGTTAGGTATTTACATCTGTATTCAATATCAATCATTTGAGACTGTATACATGTCACTCTAGTATATACAAAGCATATGAGAAACATTAGGATAAAGATCACAAGTGACAAGATTATCAAAGGATGAGTTATGAAATGTGTCATCCTTCCGAGTATTCATTCGTTTTGTCCCCAAAACCATCTATTCCACCATGTTTTTATTCCATATATTCATGCTTTATGTCGCTTATCATACCTTCCACTAAGTGTATTTGGACTAAAGTATTGTGTAATCCCGTTGCTGATCTGTCTATTACTTGCTTTAAATCATCATTATTTTGTAAATGTTTATAGAAATCAGCTCCATAACCTATTTTTATGTTATACAATGTACGGTGATCATAGGTCATGACAGAATCCATTTTCTTTAGCAACCAGTGGTTGATACTGAAAGTACAGGCCTTTTGGTACAATAGCTACCTGGTGTTAAACTCACTGTTCCCGAACAATTTTTTTCAAGTACTTCTACGTTCCCATCTATTTGATGCCAACATATGATTCGTTTATCATATGTCCATGCAGGTTGTACTGGTATATTATTGATCGTCATTTGACAAGTGCTATTATTTTCCCAGCACCATGATACCTCTTCTAAAACATGAATTC
This sequence comes from Leptobrachium leishanense, assembly GCA_009667805.1. Lineage (NCBI taxonomy): Eukaryota > Metazoa > Chordata > Amphibia > Anura > Megophryidae > Leptobrachium > Leptobrachium leishanense. The sequence continues at coordinate 21,892 of RXON01004450.1, read as the reverse complement.
CATATGGGCAAATGTAAACACCGTCTTTCATTAGACAATTTTCTACATCAAGCATATATTTAATGTCTCTTATACCTATAAAAATTTTATCAGTTTGCTTGTCCATTGTCATCCATTAGGAAATAATTATTCTCCGTAGATCAATATACTTAAATTGGTTGCAATTAATTCCTTGAGTAGGCAAGAACATAGCAAAGGAACATTTTTCAAAATTATGCTCTAGACATCCAAGCAAGTGTTTGCTAAAATGCTCTATAATGATAACTTAATTTAGGTATTTCAAGTGGAACCTCATAAGGCCAATTATGATTAAAGGGTGCTTGTAAAAATATTTTTGCGTTTGTATTTATCTCTAGACATGTGCATTCGTTTTAGTACTAAAATAATTTAGTCTGAATTTTGGGAAAATTTAGTTTTCATATGACTCAAGAGAAACGAAACTGCTCAGTACAAAAAACGAAAGAAACTAAAATAAAATGCACTACATTTTAGTTTCAGTCCTTTTTGCGATATTACATTGATGAGTGAAGGAGACCAGCAATGAAGAGCGCAACATCGCAACATCCAAAGTTCTGCACCCTCCACATGCCAATGCAGTAGGATGTTCTATACAGAGAGGGGCATTAATTAATGCAGGAGGATGTTCTATACATTATACAGAGAGGGGTATTAATGCAGGAGGATGTTATATACATTATACAGAGAAAGGTATAAATTGAGGAGGATGTTCTATACAGAGAGGGACATTAATTAATTCAGGAGGATGTTCTATATATTATACAGAAAGGGGTATTAATTAATGCAGGAGGATGTTCTGAACATTATACAGAGAGGAGCCTTTTTTTTGTAGCCCTTTAAATCCAGTGGCTGTAAGCACTGAGATCGGCTGCTTGTTACATTTTCTCTCAGTACAATGTATCAGGCTCAGCTGTTACAGTAACTGACTGTAACAGCGCTCAGAGTTTCAGTAAAACAAGGAAATAATATTGCTATAACCTCTTATATATAAAAATATTATTTACTAGTTTTACTGAAACTCAGCGCTGTGATGAGCAGCAGTCAGTTACTGTAACAGCTTTGCCTGACACGGGGCAGTATTACAATGTTGGTGCTAACTTAACCAGAGCTGTTGTAAACTGAAAACCTCCATAGGCTATAATGGCTCTGGGAAGTTTACAACAGCTCTGGTTAAGGCTAGGGTCAGACTAACGCATTTTTCACGTTGTCCGTGAAAAAGTGCGTTCGAACGAATGGACGTATTTTTTCACGGAATACGCGATAGCGGTCATACGATGCGCAGTTTCATCCGTGATTTTGTACGGATCATCAATAAAACACTTTTTGGGTCTGGACGTTATGTTGGCCGGACATTAGCAGCGTCTGACGTCTCCTAATCACGCACACCCGCCGCTAGCGGACGCAGCGCACTCTGTACGTCAGTACTAGTGGTTTCACGTTCTCGAAAAAATGCGTTTGTTTGCCGCTTGCGTTGCGCGGCCGCACTTTTGTGCTACCGTACTTCGTATATTGGCCGTCATTGCCCGGCATCTGCTGCTAGCACGGCCGTGATTAAGTGCGCCTGCACGCGCGTTCGCACTGCCTCAGTCTGACCCTAGCCTAAGTTAGCACCAACTATGTAATATGGCCCACATTGTGCCGAGAGTGAGAGATACTGTAACAAGCAGCGATCTCAGCCCTCTGAGGAGCCACTACAATAGTAATTGTATCCACTGGTTTTCGGATGAATGAAATTAGTTTTCATACTATAGAACTGAAAACGAATTTCTTTAGCAACTAAATAAATTGCATTTTAGTACTAATCCATTAGTTCAAAACGAAATTTTGTGCTGTGCACATGTCTATTTATCTCCATTTGCAATCCTATACATCCCAAGGCTAATGATGTATCTTTTGCAAGCCTTTCCATTCCTACACTAATATTGAACTTATTTTTAATAAGATTGTTTATGATCGACATGTCAGTTTTATAATTGTTGATAACTGTCTGCATCTGTATCTTAGATAACAACAATGTAGTGTCCTGAGCCTTACTACCTGTAGCTGCTAGTGTACCCATTCTAGCTGCTAGTGTTTCAATATTTATTCCATTTAATACACTTGCTCTGACACCTAGTCCTCCCAATACTGTATTAAACCAATCCTGTTTTTTTTTCCGTGCATCCGTGGGGATCCAACAAAGATTGCATGTGGCTTATCATCTGGAGTCCTCCGGAATCGTAGAGAGAATAAACTGTACCTTGAAATCTAGATTGAAAAAAATGCTAGAAGATAAAGGAAATTGTTGGGTAACTCGTTTACCAGTTTTAGGCTGGGGTCAGACGAGCGTAGTGTTCACGTCCGTGATTGCGCCTAAAAGTACGTCCGTGATAGCATGAAAGTAAGTCCATTGGAGCCTGACACATGAAGTACGTCCGCACTGAACTGCGGACGCACAACGGCCGCGGCAAACGGATTAAAGGCCGTGTCTTAACTCTGACACTCTTTCAGATCCTGTAAAATATCTGGTACTTGTCTTTTGGTTACTGTTGCGATAATCACATTTTCTGAATACTGCAATTCTCCTACAAGTGCAGCTTCTTTAGCTCCCTGATCTACAATTCTATTTCCTTCTGTCGTTTCATCTCTGTTTTTCCTACTTTGGTGGACCTGGACTTTGAGAACAGCACAGGTTACACCTGCTTTTTCTGCATAATCAAACTGTTCTGTTTGGACACCTGCATGTTTTAATGCTTTTTCCTGATAATCTACCATCCCTCTTTTCTTCCATATTGGCAGGTGAAGGGTTAAGGCTTTAACTACATAACTGCTGTCACTGATTATGTTCCCTGGATCATAGGATGTTATTTCTAAGGCTTTCTTTTACTGCTTCGAGTTCTGCTCTCTGCGCAGACATATAGCCCGGCAGTCTGTATTTTTGAATTTCTTTTGTTTGATCATCGTATATAGCATAGCCAGTGTGATGAGAGCCATCTGCATAGACTCTTCTTCTATCCACATATAAACGAGGAGCCCCTTGTATTTTATGTTTCTCAAAAGGTGATTTGGATTCTTTTTCCAGTTCCTTTTGACAATCATGTGCTTTTCCCTGTATTTCCATCAATTCAGGAATGGCATATCTTTTACTGGTTTCTATCCTGAGTGGCTTCACTATCCAATGAGATACTCTTTGAGTATGAACCCCTAAATCTGAGCAATTTTGCAGAAATTTTAGAGGTGTGTGTGGGGTTTGCAAAATTATTTGCCAAAACCCTACAATGTGCTCGATGGCATCCAGGGTCCCTGAGACAGCAAGCAGTTGTCTCACGCAAGAAAACATTCCTTTTTCAACTGGTGACTAGTGATGGGCTGAACACCCCCGTGTTTGGTTGGCATTCGAACTCGAACATTTGAAAAAGTTAAATTTCGAACGTGAACACTAGGGATGAGCCGAACACCACCGTGTTCGGATCGCATTCAAACTCAAACAATTTCAAAAGTTTGAGTTCGAACTCGAATACGAACTGAACTCAATACAAGTCAATGGGACTCAAAAGTTCGGTTTTTAGAGTGCCCTGCAAGAGGGCATATTTGTAAGATATTTGCCATAAAAGGTGTATGGGGGTCCGGGTAGTGCCCTGGGGGACAGGAAACAAGGAAAAAAGTAAAAAAAAAATGTTTTTAAAGGAACAGTGAGTTTTCCATAAAATAAGGGTTAAAAATAAAAACGAAAAATTCCTTCAAATATCGTGCCTAGGAGGTCCCCATAACCTGCCCGTGAAGTGGCGGATTTCTAGGATGTATAGAAACATCGCCATCAGAGACCCACACACGAAACCTAGCCACCCTTAACCCTTTCTCTGAGGAGGACGCGCTCAGCGTGTCCACCTGCAGGTACTGTTTGCGAGCGGAGGACGCGCTGAGCTAGGGGTTAATGTTTGGTACTGTTGGATCGGCCAGAGCATGGCCTTTCCAACGATACCAAACATGACCATGTACAAAGTTTTTTAAAAAAAATTAAAATAAAAAATAAAAAAAATATTTTAAAAAAATTAATAAAAAAAGGTTTTTTTTTGGTTTTTTTTGGTTTGTTAATGCAGCAATATTGTTACCATTTCAATTATAATGTGAACAATGATGCTGCACTAACGATTTTTGTATGCGGTGCGTTTGTTAAAAATCGCGTAATTTTCCCCCCAAAAAAATGTAACGAGACCCATTTCTAATTTTTTTTAACAAGCGCACCCCATACAGAATATAACCACAATTGCTCGCATGTTAAAATGTGAAAAAAAACACTTTACACGTTGTAAATTATTGAAAATTCATATTTTATTGCATTTTTTGTTATAATATACAGACAGGACATGACGTATACATATAATAATGACATATTATGAATCTGCCGAGTTAATGATTGGCTTTACAGAGCCCTGGTCCTTAAGGGGTTAAACAGCATATCAGAGGATCATGTAGTAAAAATGAACACTTCTTAGAATTCAGAAGCATATAGAGTTCATATATGTGCAGGAACCACACTCAGTCTGCAGGCAATGTATCAAATTCATGAGACCAGACTAATTAGAAGCAGATGCTATTTCCAAACACTAATTAACACCTGTTGTTTACGCCGTTTGAGGGCCCTGCTGTAAGCACAGGTCATTAAGGCTAGGGTCAAACGAAAGCATTTTTACACGCGAACGTAAAAAAGTGCGTCCGAACGAATTGACGTATTTTTTTACGGAATGCGCGGAAACGGTCATACGATGCGCATTTTTCGTGCGTGATTTCTTTCGGATCGTCAATAAAACTCTTTTTGCGTCTGGACGTTATGTAGGCTGGACATTAGCACCGTCTGACATCTCCTAATCACGCAAACACGCCGCTATGCCGCAGCTGCGCACTCTGTACGTCAGTACTAGCGGTTCAGCGTTCTCAGAAAAATGCGTTCGTTTTCCACTTGCGTTGCGCGGCCGGACTTTCGTGCGACCGCACTTCGTATATTGGCCGTCATTGCCCGTCATCTGCTGCTAGTGCGGCCGTAATTATGTGCGCCAGAACGCACGTTAAAAGTGCGCTGGTCTGACCCCAGCCTTAGAGGTGAGAATATATCTAATAAATCGATGCTTATAATATTCTACAGTAAAGAGTCTCTTTATTTCTAGATTTTTTAGTATTTTTTAAGCATTTTTTATACTTTTTTTTTTTAAAAAAAATTCTTTGAACTCGAACCTAACACGCCAAAAAGTTCGAAGTTCGCGAACTTTTGAACTGCCGATGATCGAGTCGAACTCCGAACTGATCGAACCGAACCGCTCATCCCTAGCGAACATGATTCGACCGCAATGCAAGACAATGGGGCTCAAAAGTTTGAAAATCAAGGTGCCCTCCAGAGGGCATATATGCAAGTAATCGGTCATAAAAGGTGTATGGGGGTCCGGGTACTGCCCTGGGGGACAGAAAACAATGAAAAGCAAATAAAAAAAATAAAAAGTTTTTAACCATTTCACTGCTGAGTGCTGAGCCATTTCACCGCTGTGCTCTGAGCTCATTTTTACCACTTTTGCTCATGTTTAAACTCAATTTGAAGCCATGAGAAATGTTTGAGCAACAACGAGTGGGAAAAATTACGATCTTAACGCAAACGGTAACGCTCATTTGCGTGAGCATTAACATTTGCTGCGGTGTTATTATTATTTATTATTATTATTATTCTTTATTTGTAAAGTGCCATAAGTACAATAAGCACAGTATAGACAGGGTTACAATACATTGAACAACATTTGACAAACAGTACAGGAGGAGATGAGGGCCCTATTCCTGTAGGAACTCACAATCTGGGAGGGTTGGGGTTGGAAACAGGAGGAGAGGACTGTAAGGTGAGAGTGATTGATGATTGCGTCAGTGAGTTGGGTGGTAGGCTTCCCTAAATAGGAATGTTTTAAGGGAGCGTTTGAAGGAAGAGAAGTTAGGGGAAAGTCTGACAGTACGAGGGAGAGCGTTCCAGAGAGTGGGGGCTGCGCGTGAGAAATCCTGCAGTCTATCATGGGAAGAGGTGATGTGGGGAGAAGCTAGTTGCAGGTCACTGTTTGACCTTAGGGAGCGGGCTGGGGTGTATTTGGTGATTAGTGAGGACAGGTAGTGGGGAGCTGAGTTAGTGAGGGTTTTGTAGGTAAGGATAAGGATTTTGAACTTAATTCTGCAGTGGATGGGGAGACAGTGAAGGGACTCACAGAGGGGAGCGGCAGAGACAGAGCGGCGGGTGAGGTGAATTAGCCTGGCGGAGGCGTTCAGGATGGATTGTAGGGGGGAGAGGCGGGACAGAGGGAGGCCAGATAAGAGATTATTGCAATAGTCGAGTCGGGTGTTCACTGCATATTACAATCCAAACACAAATGGGTTGAGTAACCAAATTTGTAAGAAGAATAATTAATGCAGCATATGATTCCTCACACTGCCGGGCAGCACCTCTACAGAATAATTAATGCAGCATATGAATCCTCACACTGCCGGGCAGCACCTCTAAAGAATAATTAATGCAACATATGATTCCGCACACTGCCGGGCAGCACCTCTACAGAATAATTAATGCAGCATATGATTCCTCACACTGCCGGGCAACACCTCTACAGAATAATTAATGCAACATATGATTCCACACACTGCGGGGCAGCACCTCTACAGTATAATAATGCAGCATATGAATCCTCACACTGCCAGGCAGCACCTCTACAGTATAATAATGCAGCATATGAATCCGCACACTGCCGGGCAGCACCTCTACAGTATAATAATGCAGCATAAGAATCCGCACACTGCCAGGCAGCACCTCTACAGTATTATTAATGCAGCATATGAAACCTCACACTGCCAGGCAGCACCTCTACAGTATAATTAATGCAGCATATGAATCCGCACACTGCCGGGCAGCACCTCTACAGTATTATTAATGCAGCATATGAAACCTCACACTGCCGGGCAGCACCTCTACAGTATAATAATGCAGCATATGAATCCGCACACTGCCGGGCAGCACCTCTACAGTATAATAATACAGCATATGATTCCGCACACTGCCGGGCAGCACCTCTACAGTATATTAATGCAGCATATGAATCCTCACACTGCCGGGCAGCACCTCTACAGTATAATTAATGCAGCATATGAATCCACACACTGCCGGGCAGCACCTTTACAGTATAATAATACAGCATATGATTCCGCACACTGCCGGGCAGCACCTCTACAGTATATTAATGCAGCATATGAATCCTCACACTGCCGGGCAGCACCTCTACAGTATATTAATGCAGCATATGAATCCTCACACTGCCGGGCAGCACCTTTACAGTATAATTAGTGCAACATATGATTCCTCACACTGCCGGGCAGCACCTCTACAGTGTAATAATGCAGCATATAAATCTGCACACTGCCAGGCAGCACCTCTACAGTATAATTAATGCAGCATATGAATCCTCACACTGCCGGGCAGCACCTCTACAGTGTAATTAGTGCAACATATGATTCCTCACACTGCCGGGCAGCACCTCTACAGTGTAATAATGCAGCATATAAATCCGCACACTGCCGGGCAGCACCTCTACAGTATAATTAATTAATTAATGCAGCATATGATTCCTCACACTGCCAGGCAGCACCTCTACAGTATAATTAATGCAGCATATGAATCCTCACACTGCCGGGCAGCACCTCTACAGTATAATTAGTGCAACATATGATTCCTCACACTGCCGGGCAGCACCTTTACAGTATAATTAGTGCAACATATGAATCTGCACACTGCCGGGCAGCACCTCCACAGTATATTAATGCAGCATATGAATCCTCACACTGCCGGGCAGCACCTCTACAGTATAATAATGCAGCATATGAATCCGCACACTGCCGGGCAGCACCTCTACAGTATTATTAATGCAGCATATGAATCCACACACTGCCAGGCAGCATCTCTACAGTATAATAATGCAGCATATGAATCCTCACACTGCCGGGCAGCACCTCTACAGTATAATAATGCAGCATATAAATCCATTCACTGCCAGGCAGCACCTCTACAGTATAATTAAGGCTAGGGTCAGACTGAGGCAGTGCGAACGCGCGTTCTGGCGCACATAATCACGGCCGCACTAGCAGCAGATGACGGGCAATGACAGCCAATATACGAAGTACGGTCGCACAAAAGTCCGGCCGCGCAACGCAAGTGGAAAATGAACGCATTTTTTCGAGAACGTTAAACCGCTGGTACTGACGTACAGAGTGCGCTGCGGCCGCATAGCAGCGTGTGTGCGTGATTAGGAGATGTCAGACGCTGCTAGTGTGCGGCCAACATAACGTTCAAACAGCCGGATTTCCCTAGACTTCTTTTTACCCCATCGTCATGAAATACGTCCAGAATTGCGCATCGTCTGACCACTTAAGCGTATTCTGTGAAAAAATGCGTGCGCACGCATCGACGTACATTTTGACGGTGGCCGCAGAAAATGCGCTCATCTGTCCCTAGCCTAATGCAGCATATGAATCCGCACACTGCCGGGCAGCACCTCTACAGTATAATTAATGCAGCATATGAATCCTCACACTGCCGGGCAGCACCTCTACAGTATAATTAATGCAGCATATGATTCCTCACACTGCCAGGCAGCACCTCTACAGTATAATTAATGCAGCATATGAATCCTCACACTGCCAGGCAGCACCTCTACAGTATAATTAATGCAGCATATGATTCCTCACACTGCAGGCAGCACCTCTACAGTATAATTAATGCAGCATATGAATCCTCACACTGCCGGGCAGCACCTCTACAGTATAATAATGCAGCATATGAATCCTCACACTGCCGGGCAGCACTCTACAGTATAATAATGCAGCATATGAATCCACACACTGCCGGGCAGCACCTCTACAGTATTATTAATGCAGCATATGAATCCTCACACTGCCGGGCAGCACCTCTACAGTATAATAATGCAGCATATGAATCCACACACTGCCGGGCAGCACCTCTACAGTATAATAATGCAGCATATGAATCCACACACTGCCGGCAGCACCTCTACAGTATAATAATGCAGCATATGATCCACACACTGCCGGGCAGCACCTCTACAGTATAATTAATGCAGCATATGAATTCCTCACACTGCGGGCAGCACCTCTACAGTATAATAATGCAGCATATGAATCCACACACGCCGGGCAGCACCTCTACAGTATAATTAATGCAGCATATGATCCTCACACTGCTGGGCAGCACCTCTACAGTATAATTAATGCAGCATAGGAATCATCACACTGCCGGGCAGCACCTTTACAGTATAATTAATGCAGCATATGGATCCTCACACTGCCAGGCAACACCTCTACAGTATAATAATGCAGCATACGATTCCGCACATGCCGGGCAGCATCTCTACAGTATAATAATGCAGCATACGATTCCGCACATGCCGGGGAGCACCTCTACAGTTTGACGCTAGCGTTAACCGGCGCACTGTATGCAGCTTCTGAGAAGATACGCTATTAGTGTAGCGGGAAAGCCAGCTGCGCATTTTGCATCGGTCCCTCTGAACTAATACCATATCTTCTCAGGCTAGGGTCAGACGAGCGCAGTGCGAACGCGCGTGCAGGCGCACTTAATCACGGCCGCAGTAGCAGCAAATGACGGGCAATGACGGCCAATATACGAAGTACGGTCGCACAAAAGTCCGGCTGCGCAACGCAAGTGGAAAACGAACGCATTTTGTCGAGAACGTAAAACCTCTAGTACGGACGTACAGAGTGCGCTGCGTCCGCTAGAGGCGTGTGTGCGTGAATTGGAGATGTCAGACACTGCTAATGTCCGCCAACATAACGTCCAGATGCACAAAGTGTTTTTTGATGATCCGTACAAAATCACGGATGCAAATGCGCATCGTATGACCGCTATCGCGTACTCCGTGAAAAAATGCGTCCATTCGTTCGAACGTACTTTTTCACAGACAACGTGAAAATGCGTTCGTCTGACCCTAGCCTCAGAAGCTGCACACAGCACGCCGGTGTATGCAGCTTCTAACAGCATGGAGATGGGAGGCTGCACTTGTTGGTGGATCCAGGAATCAGGTGAGTATTAGAAAGAAAAAAACCGTTTTATTTTATGTTCCCGTGGACATTTAAAAATGTCCTTTTTAAAAAAAAAATAAAAAAAAAAAATGTGTCACCTTACCTTAGCCTGGTGGTCAGTGGGGTCTCCCTGGATCCTGGTTGTGGGGGGAGAGGTCTGCCGTGGCCGCAGGTGCAGTGGTTCCCTCCCTGCGCCACCTCTCTGCCACATGCACCCGGCCGGCAAGCCCGCACAGTAACAGCTCTGTTATCCGGCGGCCGCTCGCTCCTCAAGGGGGTCCTTGGGAGGCCCTGTCTGGCAGCCCTCTACAGTGCCTGAGTAGAGGGCTCCGTCTTGCGATAGAAAACAAGAACAGAAAAAAGTGTGGCTATTTTTATCTTGCCTAAATGGCTAATTTATGCTGATGCCACCATGTGCCGGTAATTATTAAAAATGTTGTAATGTGATTAATGGGTACTTTGGAATACTTTATTGGTTTTCACATACAACACAAAACATATAGAACGGTGTAAACATTTAATAGTTGCTACATAATAAGTGCTGGCAACTAGCTGATGATCTACGGATAAAGTCAGGGCGAACTATCGAGTGCGCCCTGTTGATAATATGTGTCAACGTACTCAGCCTATATCTCAAAGTGGAATATGATAGTAATAAGATAAGAGCAATAAGTGTCTGAGTAATTGTTTTATAAACAGTTATATGGTTAATGTACACTTCACCACTTTGTAGCTAAATAAATGACATAATAGTAGCTGGATGCGTCAATGAGCAGTTTTAAATGATACAATATATTAACCACTGTAACTAGCACTAACAAAGGTATGAGTATATAGTTAAAGGTTTCCACTACATAATTTCAATAGTGGAAGCATAAACCTACGATTAAGTAAACAATAGACACCCTGCTGAATGTATCTGTCAGTCAGTCATCCACTTTGGATAGTATCATTAGTGCTGAATGCCAATAGCTGTATTAATTGGCAGGTAGTTATAAATACCTCAGGATATAATTTACTGTTAGTAGGTCAATACAAAAAAAGAAATGTATATAGGAATATATCACTAGGAGTTAACACTCTATAGTCACAATGATGTAATCATTAACCTGAATAGGTATTCCAGTGACAAAAACCTTGCTAAATGCATCTAACAAGCTAATACCGCATTTAAAAATTGGTATCCCTGGTACTGAAGGTGTTCAATTCACTCACAACATAAGACACTGATGGGATCCCCAAAAGTTTATAAACCAGTTACGATCTAACAGTTTACTGCTAAACAAATGCGCAATACGTACTGGGACCAGTGTGTCTGTCCCTAGAAAAGAGAATATACTTGTAGATAGTTACACAGTTTGTGAGCAAGTTATAAGGTGTAGCTCCAAAGTGACCCATACAGGGGGATTATCCGCTAAATCAAATACAATGTATCTATAGTAATTCCTAAATTCAAGTAGAATACCAATTTAACCCTTGAGGGTTAGCATAAATAAGTTGACTGCTATTAAGGTCTTATCACATTTGAATTACCAAAGCATAATGTTATTCCATAATCAAGAGATAACAGTTAATCCCTAAATTGGGTACTCATTTCATATGATGCCCTAATGCGTCTATTAATTAACCAGAAAATGGAAAACAATGTATTGTTTAAACGGATAAATGGATAGAACGAATACAGCTATAATGCAACTCGCACATAAGTTGATATACTTCACAGCCCAAGGCGATATTTAATTTGCCGAAAGATAAATTCGTCCAACAACACATTAGAATTATGTGAATTGAAGTATTAGCCCATAATAGGTACACCAAGACTGCGATAACCAAAAATGCATGTGCAGGTAGCTGTTATAGTTTACTAATATCTCCCTAGATATATCTGTAGTAACATTTCTGTACTGTCCCTAGATACTAACAAAGTGCTAGGTTACATTTTTTTTTGTGCATGCTATCAAAATCCATTCAATAGACCATCAGAAATCGCCAAAAAGAGAAAGGCACCCCGTGCTAAATAGTTAAAAACAAACATATGGCCATTGCCAAAATGTATTGACTACGCTAACGCGCGTTTCGCCGCATAACCGGCTTCATCCAGAGCGTAAGGTTGTCTGAATCTGTGGATCTTATTTATAGTGTTCCCCTTCGGTAAATTAGCTCATTGATCGCTATAAAGAAATAATTTGCATATCTTAATTTCCGCAGTTGATGTCAGTCATGTGACTCTCTCCAGCCAATGGGCTTATTTAATAGTCCAAGGGTTGAAGGGTAATGATTGTCTATATGTGTATCTAACACGAGTGCGTTCCAGCTTGGTTTAGAGCTCGGGATATCGTCAGTTGATTATTTTGACTTCCTTAATCCGTCTCTAGAGTTTTTTGGGTCTTAACGTGTGGACTCCGGGCTAAGAATTATATGATTTGATAAATATATCAAACTCTAAATAAAGCCCCTTATGGTCCTAAAGAGTACCATTCCAAAAAGAAAATACTGATACTCTCTCAACACTTTGCTCTAAACGGGAGAAAAAAGTGTCTATTTCATTCCCCACCGAACTCTCACAACCCTATTTATTATCTGGATATCTGTAGATATACATTTTTATTCCTGCAGAATTCAGTATATATATACAATAAGCTAAACATATATGATTGATTTGTGTATTCTTACATATCGAGCTAAGGGAACTGGTAGGTCATAGATGAATATTCTAACCATTACAACAAGATCTAATATCAGACAACCAATAATACCTATTGTGACAAAAGAGTGCAAATACAGGGGTATATTTATTTCCCCTCAATTCTTCCTACACCATATAGAAACATACTGAAACATAAATACATATGTATGTATATAATACACCATATTAGATCATTCTGCTAAGACTACAAAGACTGTCTTAAAAATTCCCAGCAGAGAAGGTAAATGTGGGTAGGTTTATAAAAAGGGCTCCGTCTGCCTGATGTTTTAGCAACAAGGTGTGGGAAACGTTGAATCCCATAGGCTTCAATGTTAAAAATATTCCCGTTTTAATCCAATATCTAATAAACCACTGCTTATAATATTCTGCAATAAAGAGACTCTTTATTTTTAAATTTCTTAGGATTTTTTAATCATTTTTTAAAAAAAAAAAATATTTATTTTTTCGAACTTTTTGCGAACGTCCCGAAAAGTTTGCAGTTTGAGTCGAACATCAAAACGATTCGAACCAGCAGCCCATCCCTACTGGTGACATAATTTTAGAGAAATATCCTAGTATTCTCAGTGAGCCCTGCTGCCTCTGCAGCAAAACTGCTCTCAATGAAGAAACACCTGCATGACATTGAACAATAAATGGTATTGATTCAATGGGAGCATCAATGACCGGTGCTTCCATGAGTGCATGTTTTCACAGATTCCAGTGCTTTTTAGCTATCTCTGTCCAGAGGAGTTTATCGTAATTTTAGCATGTTATACAATGGTTTAGCAATCCACACCATATTATCAATAAATTCTTGGCTGAAGTTCACCAATCCTAAAAATCTCCGAAGGTCAGATACAGTTTCAGGCCTAGGAGATTGTTGTAATGCTTTAACTCTGGCAGTGCGGGGTGTCTTACCCTGTAGATCTATATCAACTCCTAGAAAAGCTACTTTGTCTTTTAGAATTTGTACTTTAGCTGTGTTTAATTTCAGTTCATTATCTGCCAGTGCTTGACAAATGTCACCCAGAATCTGCTCATGCTCGTCCCTTGTTTCCGTTTTGGACTAATAAATCATCAACATATTGCAAAATCTTGCTTCCATACCCCAGAGGTTCTAACACCTGAGCCAATGCTTTATGAAAGTAAGCAGGCGAGGAGTGAAAACCCTGTGGTAACACCTGAAATAGGTATTGACAATTTTTAAAGGTAAAAGCAAACGATACTGACTGGATGTAATGGAACCATTTGCAATATCTAGGATTGAGAAAAACTTAGCATTACCATTTACTTGAGCCATAATGTCTGGTGAAGATGCCGCTAAGTGGGCTACAGGTGGGGTATATTTATTTACAACTCTCATAGCCACCACTAACCTGTAAGAGCCATCAGGCTTGATTACGGCCAAATAGGGAAATTACATTTGGAATACCCTCTCTTAGTACCCCTTGCGATACCAATGCCTCAATCACCTGACCCACTGGTTCCTCTGCCTTCTTTGGATTTTATATTGCTTAATGGCAGGAGGATCTGGACCTTCAATAAATACCTGTAAAGTCATCCTTCCACAATCCTGTTTAGATTTAGACCAGACTGTGGGATACCTTTCAAAGATATTTTACAAAATCATCATCTGGATGTACAGAAGGTGACACCTTGCTCTGTTTCACAGCCATGATACGACTATACCATCCTAAATCATTAGGTTCAACTATTCCACCTGTTTTGCCTTCACCTTGAGCCTTGCCATAAACCGGATTAAATAAATCCACATACAACTTCTTTCCATTAATAATATCCATTCCCAGTATGTTACATTGTGAAAGATGGATTGATTCCAAAAATCACATGTGAGGTTTCCTCCTTTGAAATCAATGTTTATATCACTGGAAGAGTTGCACAGGTGTGTGCACCATTGAAACTGAGAAGGGATATTGTTGGTGCATCATTTATTACCGGCAAGCTATGATTAGTAATTGATACTGCTGCTCCAGTGTCTAAAAGAAACTCTGTTATACCCCCTGTGACGAAACCGCCACTTTAAAGTTTATTTGCATTTATTGTCTCTGTATATGGTAGAGTGTTGTGTGATGTGCTATGCTGCGTCAAAGTGTGTATCTGTATCTTACAGTTATAAGTTGTTATATTTTGCACTCACTAAACAGTAAGAGAGGACCCTTGCTCAAGAGCTTGCACTCTAACCTCCTGTGTTTCCCTCTCTGTAAGAAGACTCCTTTGTTCCCCTCTCTGTAAAAAGACCCTTTGTTCCCCTAGGTCTAGCAGACTGTTTAGATAAAGACGCATGTGTAAACACTCCATTGTGTTGAAGGTCCTTTCTATTGTTCTCTGACTGGAGACTCTTGATGTTATCTGTAATGTATTCTGGAAGGGAGGGGGTTGTCTCACTTGTGTGTCTAAAGTGAAAATAAAGCATTCCCCATTTGGATTTTGAACCAGCAACAACTACTCATAGTAGTAGTACTCAACAGTATACGTGTCATCTATTCTGTGGGTTTGTAGGAAAATCTCCTGTGTACAGCGGAAAGAGGCGCTCAGACAGAGGGTACAGAGCTTGGGGTACCCAGGATCCGTAACACCCTCCTCTAGTGTTCCATGAATATAAGGACGCCCATCTTCACCCAGATTTATATCAGTAAGATGAACAAGAGAACAGATAGGGGTTATACATCCCTATTCATTATTTGTAACAGCTCCCACTTTTCTTTCAATTTCTATCAACAGCTGAATACAGTCTCCATATGGACCAAGTGCAGTAGTGGCAGCGGCCGTCTCCACAACAGCTACACTCTGTCCATTCCTCTGGGCTGGCAAAATGCAATTTTCTTTCCTTTTATTGGATTACATTTCTCCTCATATTAAGGCTAGGGTCAGACGAGCGTGATTTCTACAGACTGTATGTCCGTGCACACGGACGTACGTCAGTACGGAAGACGCAGTAGTGGCCACACAGTCCGTTTATTCACTGATGTATATTTTGACGGATGTAGGCGGGAAAATAAAAAGCAAAACCATTTTGTCCGTGAAAAATGCTGGACGTATAAATGCAGTCCGTCTGACCACGTTCCATCACTCACACACAAAGCTATGCGAACGTTGCGGGCGCAGCGCACTTTGTGTGGCCATTCTAGGGGTTGTATGTTCTTGCCTGCCTTGCGTCCGTGGGCTGCGGCCGTTGTGCGTCCGCAGTTCAGTGCGGACGTACTTCGTGTGTGGGGCTCCAATGGGCTTTCTGTCATGCTATCACGGACGTACTTTTAGGCACAATCACGGACGTGAACACTACGCTTGTCTGACCCCAGCCTTAGTACAATATTTTCTAATGTGCCCTGGCAAATTACATTAGTAGCACTTTATAGGATTATTTTGATTAGTCCCATTATATCTACCTTGGGGAGGGGACGAATAATTCCTATTACTTTGAGTTCTCTCATGTACATTTTGTGGTCTATTCAGAGACCTCTCCCGACCATTAACCCCTTAAGGACCGCTGACGTACCCTGTACGTCCTGTCCACAGGTCTCCCTTAGCCCGCGGACGTACAGGGTACGTCAGCGGCGCCTAATCCCCCTCCCGCCCGATACTCACCTCCCTCGCTGGATCCCTCGGTGATCTGGCAAAGAGGATGCCTACCCATGTGATTTACATGGGCAGGCGAGGCTGATGACGTCCCCACGCTGCGTGGTGACGTCATCAGCAGGCGTCTCCATGCAAATCAATGGAGAGGAGGGTGGGGGCTCCTTCAGAGCCCTCTATCTCCCCAACCATTGAAGCTAGGCAGATGCTTTTTGCACCGCTGAAAAGGGGAGAGCCCCCCCTTTTCAGCGGTGTATGGCATTAACTATTCCGCCGCCGAATCACGTTACTGCGCTAATTGGCGCTAAAACGGGATTCGAACCTGGAGGGGGGCTGACATCTTGGTATGTCAGCCAAGCCTCCAGGTCCCCCCCCACCCACTGACAACCTCACCATATGTGTGAGGATGTCAGTGGGCCAGTTAACCATCTAGCTGCCATGTAGAGATAAGGGGATCCTAAGGATCCCTTTATCTCCCGATCCATGGCAGCTAGATGGCCTTTCCAATGATACCAAACATGACCAGGTTTGGTTTATTTATTTTTTTAAATGATAATAATAAAAAAATTAAATAAAATAAATTTTTATTTTTTTTAAAGTTTTTTTTGTCTGGGGGGGGGTTTAATTAAATAGGACCTAGGCTGTCATCTTAAAATAATTAGCACAAAATGGTCAGAATGAGCACAGCGCACATAGGTGAACTGGCTCAGCAGTGAAAGGGTTAAGGCTAGGGTCAGAGTGGGGAAGTCGGAACGCGCGTGCAGGCGCACTAAATCACGGCGGCAGTAGCAGCACATAACGGCCAATGACGGCCAATATACGCAGTACGTGCGTACAAAAGTGCGCCGACACCACGCAACCGGCAAATGAACGCATTTTTCTCAGAACGTGAAACCGCTGCTACAGACGTACAGAGTGCGCTGCGGCCGCATGGCAGCGTGTGTGCGTGATTAGGAGACGTCAGACGCTGCTAGTGTGCGGCCTACATAACGTTCAAACAGCCGGATTTCCCTAGAATTGCGTTGGTGAGTACCTGCGACTGTGCGACTGTGGTCGTCTGACCACTTAAGCGTATTCCGTGAAAAAATGCGTGCGCACGCATCGACGTACATTTTGACGGTGGCCGCAGAAAATGCGCTCATCTGTCCCTAGCCTAAAAGGCAAAAACATGTAAAAATTGGGTATTTCTATTCTCGGGATAAAGTTTTGAAACTATTTAGCCGGGGTCTTTATTGGTGGTTGTAGATTTTGGGGATTAAATTACGAAAAAGTTTTTTTTTACCATTTTTTCATCATATTTCATTTTTTTTTTATAGTAAATTATTGGATATGATGGAAATAATGGTATTTCTAGAAAGTCCATTTAATGGCGGGAAAAATGGTGTATAATATGTGTGGGTTGAATAAACGAGTAAGAGGAAAATTTGACCTAAACACTAACAGCGCAGAAACGTAAAAACAGCAGCGGTCACTAAAGGACGGATTTGTGTAAAACTGCCCGGTCACTAAGGGGTTAACGTTTCTGTTATCCCCATGAAATTCTTCCCTGTTCCTTTCATCAGAAACATAACTAATGTCCAGCTGGAGCATCCCTAGAAAATAAGGTTTCTGTGAAAGCAAAAATATTTGCTGTATCAGTACTTTTTCTTTGTAACAATTGCAACAATCTCATAATCTCTGTAGCAGCCAAATCCACCATAGATGCATCAAAAGCTCTTAATTAGGGATGTGCGAAACGGGTTTCGGAATTTCGGAATTTTCACGAAATTTCCCGATTCGTGTTTTCGGATGCGGCCGGATTTCCGAAAATTTTTAGATCCAAAAATGGCAGATCCGAAAAGTTTTCCGAGCCGAAACGAAATATTTTCGGAATTTTCGAATGGACTTGAAATGTGTCAAATCGAAATTTATTGCTTTGAAACAAGGAGAACAGACGTTCCGAAAAAACAAAAATTTCCGAAGTTACGAAAAGTCGATACAAAAACGAGCAAAGTGACACGAAAATACGAAAAACGGTCGATATTCCGAAAACATGTATAATTCCGAAAAAACGAAAATTTCCGAAGTTACGAAAAGTCGATACAAAAACGTGCAAAGTGACACGAAAATACGAAAAACGGTCGATATTCCGAAACATGTATAATTCCAAAAAACGAAAATTCCCGGAATTACGAAAAGTCGAAACAAAAAACGAGCAAAGTGACACGAAAATTCGAAAAACGGTCGATATTCCGAAAACATGTACAATTCCGAAAAACGAAAATTTCCTAAATTACGAAAAGTCGATGGAAAAACGAGCAAAGTGACACGAAAATACGAAAAATGGTCGATATTCCGAAAAAATATGTACACGAAAAACGAGTCGAGCCGAACCGAATCGAAACAGAAATCGGTCGAAACGAGCTGAATCGAAAAGTTTAAAAATCCGAAAAATCGAACCGAATCGAACCGAAAAATAAATCGGTGCACAAGCCTACTCTTAATTTGATTTCACTAGGCAGACCAGTAATTCTAGATACAAATTCAGTCACACTTTGTCTATGCTGGTCTTTAGACATAGCAGATAATTCTGTGTCAGTAATCAAACTCCATGCCTTATTTCACAAATTAGCGCACTCACGTATGTCATCATTTTTCTTCCATTTTAAACAAATCTAAAGTAGAGAATTGAAGTTTTTCCACGCCTGTGGCACTCTGAAACACCATAAGTAACCATTGTGTGTTATTTGGGAATAATTCCTCCACATCAAGCCTTGGTTTATCACTTGTCTTTTCCTCCAACACATCAATGAGTTTAATTTTAACCCATTCACTTAATGATGTTGGCAACCAGAGCAAAAGACCTCTAGTAGCTACCACATCATCAAATTGTCTTTTATTCATTTCACCTTCAAATACGCTCATAATATAGAAGGCTCCCCTCTTCTCATCATACTTAGTCAAATCTTTAATCAATTTGGCTAATTTCAGAGTATCAATCTGACCTCCTCCTTGTACATTTCCCAATATTTTCTCTCATTCCTCTTTTTCCCATTTTCACTATGTAACATTTGTGCCATCTCGTTATCAGTTTCTGTTTTCAAAGTAAAATCCAACTCTTTCTGATTTGAAGATTTCCACAATATATCAGTAGCAGCCCCCAAATTAGTAATCTGTGTCTGCAGCCGATCAAAATTGGCAACATTTATATCTAATTCCTTTCCATAATTGCAACATTGTTTTGTGGGACCGAACTAACAAATCTAACATTTCTTTCATAACTTTAAGGCTAGGGTCAGACGAACGCATTTTTCACGTTGTCCGTGAAAAAGTGCGTTCGAACGAACGTACGTATTTTTTCCCGGAATACGCGATAGCGGTCATACGATGCGCCTTTTCGTCCGTGATTTTGTACGGATCATCAATAAAACCCTTTTTGCGTCTGGACGTTATGTTGGCCGGACATTAGCAGCGTCTGACGTCTCCCAATCACGCAAACACGCCGCTATGCGGACGCAGCGCACTCTGTACGGCAGTAGTAGCGGTTTGACGTTCTAGAAAAAATGCGTTCGTTTGCCACTTGCGTTGCGCGGACGAATTTTCGTGCGGCCGTTCGTCGTATGTTCCCCGGCATTGGACGTCATTTGCTGCTAGCACGGCCGTGATTTCGTGCGGCTAAACGCACGTTAAAAATGCGTTCGTCTGACCCTAGCCTAAGATCTGAAAATTCCTGCTCATTAAAATCTAATTTACTTAAGAACTGACGTGAATCATCTATTTGTGTTTTAGTTTCTGCCAGCACAGTATCAAATGCATCATCAAAAGTTAACCTTGGTTTTAATCATCCAGCAGCCAATTTTTTATTTATGATTTAACACTACTGGAATATTCCTTATTCCTTGTAATAACGCATACATCTTTCACTTGTGTTAAAAACCTATCTCTTTTTTACTTCGATTTTGTACAAACATAACAATTATTTGTCTTTTTCAATTGATTCCCATCATTCAATAAATTGTTAGTTTCTAGCAAACATTTTGCTAATAATGCCACTTTTTTACTCTCCGTTTTAAACACATTACTTTTTTACACCATCTAGTATTGTAAGGAAGTAATTCTCCCAAATAATTTCAAGATTAGCCCCTTTTAACCCTTTCGCTGCTGAGCCTTTTCCCGCCTCTGTGCTGAGCTCATTTTTACCGCTTTCGCTCATCATGTTTAACCGCGTTTTGAAGCCTTATTTTAATATATGACCCAGACATATTATATATCGTTCTTTTCGGCAGATTCATAATATGTCATTATTATATGTATACGTTATGTCATGTCTGTATATTATAACAAAAAATGCAATAAAATTTGAATTTTCAATAATTTACAATGTGCAAAGTTTTTTTTTTTCACATTATAAAATGCGATTGTTTGCGGTTATATTTTCTATGGGGTGTGCTTGTTAAAAAAATTAGAAATGAGGAATCGTTACTTTTTTTGGGGGAAAATTATGTGTTTTTTAGCAAACGCCCCATAGAAAAAATCGTTAGTGCAGCATCATTGTTCACATTATAATTGAAATGGGAACAATATTCTTGCACTAATAAATGTAAAAAAAAAAAAAAAAAATTTTATTTTTTTTATTTATTTTTTTATTTTAAATTTTTTATTTTACATTTTAAATGGTCATGTTTGGTATCATTGGAAAGGCCACGCTCTGGCCGTTCCAATGATAGCAAACATTAACCCCTAGCTGTCACGGATCAGGAGATAGGGGGTTCATTGGAACTTCCTATCTCCACTATAGGTGGCAGCAAGGGGTTAATTTCAAAACTGGTGCCATCGCACTCTGCGCGATGATGCCAGTCATTAGGGGGATATCCCGGAAGCTTGGCCGACATCCAAGATGTCCGGGAGGGGACCGCGATACAGCGCATGTTGGCACCATATCGCGATCCAGCCCCCTAGGGGTTAAAGACAGCCGCCACTTGGAATGGCAGGCTGTGCCCTTCCAGGCGGTGCCTGTCTTTAATCGCTGGCCCATGGGGAAGGGGAGGGGGAGAGGTCAGAAGGGCCTCCCCCCTCCCCTTCAGGCACCTTCCCTGCAATGGCAGGGGGGGTGCCTGAAATAGACGTCATCGCGCATGCGCGATGATGCCTATCGTGCCCGCCGGGGTCCCGGAGGCTGGGCTGACATCGATGATGTCAGCCCGCACCGGGGGGCCGCACGATCAGCCGGAATACCGGCTGATCGCAGCTGCAAAGGGAGGACGCGCTCGGCGCGTCCTCCGCAGCCAAGTACCAATGCGGGTGGACGCGCTGAGCGCGTCCACCGCATTGAAGTGGTTAAAGACAGATCTTTGTTACACCTGGCAGCAGTCTTTTGCAACCACTCCATGTTTAAACACCAGTAAAACAATTTTACTTAAACCAAACAATATAAAAAAGAAATTACTGTAACTTTTTTTTCTGTTCACACATAAGACACATACCCTTCAGAAATCTGTTGCGTCTGACAGC
>RXON01004449.1:0-16056 GCA_009667805.1 Leptobrachium leishanense | reverse complement strand
ATCCACAAGGTAGAGGAAGGGAGTATATTTAAACGGAAACAAAGTAGCAAAACAAGAGGACATAGTCTTAGATTAGGGGGGGGGAGGTTTAAAAGTAACATCAGGAAGCATTATTTTACTGAAAGGGTGGTGGATACATGGAACAGCCTCCAGTTGAAGTGGTAGAGGCCAAAACAGTGATTGAATTTAAGCAGGCATGGGATAGGCATAAGGCTATCCTAAACAAAAGATAAATCCAGGTAAAGTATCCATGTAATTGGGCAGACTAGATGGGCCGAAAGGTTCTTATCTGATGACATTTTTCTATGTTTCTAACTGGAGCATCTTCCTTGATTTTGCCAAGGCCTTTGACACAGTAAACCAAACTTAAAAACTCTGGTATTGGTGATCGCACGCTAACCTGGTTTCAATCATATGTATCTGATCGGTCGCAATATGTGTCCATTTCCGACAGCTCCTCCCTCCCATTCCCAGTCACGTGCGGTGTACCCCAAGGCTCAATACTCGGCCCCCTACTATTCACAATATTCATAAATGATCTGCCCAATGTCTGCAAAGCCTTAACTGTACACATGTACGCAGACGACACTGTAACCTATACCAGCAAACCAAATCTCCCGCAGCTGGAGGCCGTGCTGCAAGAACAATTCACAGGGGTAGAAAAGTGGATCAAAGATAACAAACTTTCTAAATACTGTCAAAATTGTTACGATGCTCTTTGGAACAAAACCTAAAAACTACACAAATTGCAAACACCCCATCTATGTGTCAGGACAAGATTAAATGGCACGCTGACCACAGTCACTTCTCTCAAATATCTACACCCTGTTCCAAATTATTATGCAAATTCTATTTCAGTGTCACAAAGATTAAATATTTTGTTTTTCAGTTTAACTCATGGATGGCATTGTGTCTCAGGGCTCTTTTGATCACTGAAAACAATCTGGGATACCTGTGATAATTAGTTTGTCAGGTGAGCCCAATTAAAGGAAAAACTACTAAAGGAGGATGTTGCACATTATTAAGCACAGCACCATTTTCAAGCAATATGGGGAAGAAAAAGGATCTCTCTGCTGCTGAAATGAGTGAAATAGTTTGAATGAGTGAAATAGGCAAATGTTGGGAGCATTCTCTGTCATTAAGGGGTTAAGGAAGACACCTGGTGTGTGTAGCTGACAAAAATCTGCATTCAAACCTCTGTTTTATTTTAAATAAAATATAGTAGGCCGCTGCCCCATATGGTCCCTATGGATGAACCACCACTGACTTAAATACCTGTATATTCAATCATACCTTTAACCAAATTTAAGTCCCCATTTTTGCCGCTCAGTATGTTTAAAACGCTAATAAAAGTAGAAAGAAGACATTCTCCAATTTAATCTTTTATTACATAGGCCGAAAAAAACTTTGCGTCCATCGAGTTTAGCCGTTCACACGTTACCTGCTGTGGTTGATCCAAAAGAAGGCAAAAAACCCAGTCTGAAGCACTCGCCAATATGCAACAAACTGGGGAAAAATTCCTTCTTGACCCTAGAATGGCGGTCAGATTTCTCCTTGGATCAAGCAGGCCATCAAGCAGCCATCAAACAAGCCTGCCAGCTCCCACCCAGGCTGCGTATCTCTGTACAATGTACCACCAGTACGAGTAGATGTGCGCCGCTGTCTGCAGGATGACGGTTGTGAGATAGGAGTGGGCAACATTGATATAGTGATGAACGGTCAGAGCGTGGTCGTCATGGCTTACTGTCTGTAACTCACGGCTCTGTGACAACACCATGCTGCTGGGTATATCTGCTGGTGGAGCAGGAGTGGCCGTTTCCTCCATGCCCAGATACAGGATTGTCCCCTGATCTTTCCTCCATATGAAGGACAACACAGATTGAGCAGCATGTTCCATGAGTCCCGTTATATACATCTGACACCTTCCAGCCATGTTGTAGATTTCTGCGGCCAGCATCCTCGCATAAACAGTCACATATTCTGCGGCTTTCCCAGTGGTGTCCGATAGGTAAGAGCTCACTGGACTGATGTAGGTGTTTATCTCCACATGGCTGCTGGAGAAGGAAACGGAGTAACATACCATCGCCATTAAAGTGAAGATCAGGACTGGCACAAGCACAGCCCATAATGAGCGGAGGGGCCAGGACGTCGCACACTGCTTCACGGGATTATGTAGAGGCAATTCAAATGGATTCAAATTCCTCAGTCTCTGGTTATCCCACATCCTGGGGTCAAACGCCTTCATGGCAGGGCTGATAGGATCATCAGGGATGGCTGGTAAAGGACTCTTCTCGATGGACGCCATCTTCTCCTGAAGTTTCTGCCTGTGGTTGAGGAACGGGTATGGCTCGGATGTTTCCCGGCAGTTCTGAAGGATTCTCTGAGCCTTTTTATGCTCAATCATCAGAGCGATCACTTTACGGATCTCAGGATCATAAGTCTGCTTCACGGCCTTCTCCATACCTGTAAAATTGTAAATGTTCTTGAACCCAGGACATACTTGAAAACAAGAGAAATCTCAATGTATCCTTCCTGCTAAAATACTTTATAAATAAATAAATGAATAAATACCTGTGATTTCAGACAGGACTTTGTTCTTCCTCTGGTCCAAGTCATTCTGATATTTTTCAAAATAGAGCTTGATCTTCTCGGCTTTCTCAGAAAGGACACGGAGAGCCATCGCTTTGTTTCTCTCCAAGGTTTGGCGGCAGGACAGAACGTCATCTTCTTGGTTCTTCAAACACAGCAGCAGCTCCTCAAGAGTGCTCTTCTCCTGCTTAAAAGCCTCAGCAATGGAAGAGAAGGTGTGTTGCTTGTGTTCCTCGCTGGTGGCGCAAAGCCCGCAGATCAGCTTCATGTCGGTGGTACAGAACATGTTCAGCGGCTGCCCAGCATGCACCTCGCATAAAGGAGGTCTTGGAATGGCCTTCATTTTGGAGAAATTCTCCACAATTGATTTCAGCAAGAAGTTGGACTTGGGCCCTTCAGGGCCTTCCGTGAGGTTTTCCATTCTGCAAACAGGGCATTTGATGTTGGATGCCGGTGTTTGCCTATTCTGGGTGTTGCTTCGGACGAGCTGTTCCAAACAGTCCTTACAGAAATTGTGTGTGCAGCTCAACAGCTGAGGATCCTCAAAGAGGGACTCGCAGAGGGAGCAAATCAGGTCGTCCTCCATCTCAGCCATCATGTCCTCATAGCATAACCAAGATTATACTGGATGCTATCATCCAGCAAGCTGGTCCCTGTGGAGCTTGAAGTCATGTTGTTGGCTCCGAGAGGGACGCGCTAAAAAGTATCGGTTTCTTCGCAATTAAGGCTTTCACCAAAATCTCAAATCAATCACAGGAGGTCAATGACTAAGCTGTCGCCAAGTCAAGATCTGATGCAAAAGTGAGACAAGCTGTGCTGTGCACTGAATTTATACCCCAGCCTGATGACATCATAATGCTGGTTATGATGCACATTGCATCAGCAGTGCTGAAGAGGTTGTTGTTGTTGTGTCCCTTTAACCCCCTCATGACTGGGATTTTTTCACAGTTTCTCTGCTTCAATAAAAGAAAGTCCTTTTAGGGTTTTGCTAGGGATTAGTTTCACTTTAATCTCACTTTGGCGTTGCATTGCTACGAGTTATATTATGCACCCCCTGCTCTTCCACATAGACCATATAGAGCTGAGGAATATTGTTGGCTCGTTTCGTGTGAGCAAAATGTTTAAAATCAACACGGGGAATTTTAACAATATCCAGGTCTGGTGATTTGAAGGACAATTCCCAAAATGTCATCTTATCTTCCTTGGACAATTTGTGTTGTGGTTTAGGATACGACTATGTTGACAAATCCAGATCTTTTTCTTTCTCAGCGGAATCCACTCATTTCTCAATCTTTACTATATTCCCAGTGCTGCCGGCCCCCCACAACCCAAAAAATAACTGAACACCCCCAATGAATATTTCAGATTTTCACGATACAATTTCCACAACTATAGCCAAAACACAAATGAGTTCATATACACACGCACACCCTATTCCATCATGTCTGTGTGTGTTAATATATTATTATGAGGTGAGGATCCCTATTGCAGAATTCCAAAAGAATTCTAAAATTTCTGTGTGCCGACATGACGCCACAAACAGAAAATTCCGCCCCTGACATCATGTGACGAGGATAAAATGATTAAACACATTGTAGAACGCGCCCTTCAGGCTGTGTGTATAAGGTGTGTATGAAACATAAATGGATTTCCTGTTTAGACTTGGCTCTCTGAGATATCTCCCTATTCTATGGAAATATCCCAAAATCCCCAAAATGTTATTTTTTTAAATCTTATTATTTTTTTTTACTATTATTATAACCATTATTAATATCCATACACATCACAGGTTTGAATCTAAACATGACATTTTACACAAAATACTTACAAACAACAAGAAGATAAATAATAAAAAAAATTGGTAAAAGGGGGCGGGGTTTTCTCTTTATAATAAGTAAATATTGTAAACTCTGAAAATAATTCCAGATTTCTTCTGCTCCAGAGCATTTCAGATAAGGGATATTCAAGCTGTGTATTGGGGAAAAATATACAAATATATAGGGCTCTATTACATTCTTCGCGCACTTTAATGCGCCGCAAAAGCATTAACGCGAGGTGCAAAACCCCTTCGCGCTGAACGTCGTATTACGACGTTCGCGCATACGATGCGCGTTAACGTCTAAAGCGAGTAACTCTGCGCGAGCGAAAGTTCCTGCGCCCATCCCATACTTAACATTGTGAGCGCAAATGCATTTGTGCGCTGGTACGCAGATGGTATTACAATCGATGCGCAACTTTTTACATACGACGTTTGCGCGCATAATTTTAAAGTCTTTGAAAAGCTGGTGTTAACTACAAATCTGAACGTTATGGCCGAAACCAAATACACCTGCACGAAAAAAAAATACAGCAAAGTATAGTTACACATTCTACACATACCCAAAGAATAAAATTGAGAAGTTGTGCGTGTTTTTATTATTACTACAACATATATACTAAGATTGATTTTGACAGGCGCAAAAACTGAACGGGAGACAATTGTGGTTCTTAATTTTGATTGTCCAACGATTTCTGCGCGCAGCGTTAATTTGCGCTCATTTATGCGCATATTCTTTATGAGCAATATTTTCGGACGGGTGAAAAAATGCGCTCGGATCGTAATACAAGCGTTAATTTACGCACGTTAACGTTTAACGCTGAGCGCAAAACAAATTGAGCTGTGCGTACGAATTTGCACGGAGAATGTAATAGAGCCCATATTATTTTAATACAGAGCAAATTACTTCAACCCAAATCGCCTAAAGAAGTGTTTATTTTCATTTTCCTGAAAAGGAGATAGAAATGCGATTTAAACATGCGCTCTGGTCTGCACAGCCAATCAGTGCATGGGTCATCTGTATCCTACCGCTCTCAAGTGACCAGCCTATGTCCCGATTGGCTGTGTGTGTCAGGATCCCCATTGCTGACTGTACCATGCCTGCACCTGAACCGTGCTGCCCATACTCAGCATCAGTGTTCCATACCTGCAACCGTTAAATCACTGCAAAAACACACACACCAAACCCCTGTCAGAAATAAAGGTTCCTCCTCCCTCTCTACCCCGGCTCAGCATTAAGAGTCTATTCCTGATACCGTGCAGACCTGTCCTATGCTTCATATGCAATATCGTGCACCAGACCCTCTGCTTGCCCACCGACAACCATACTTTGCCAGCCCTTTGACCACGGATCGCTACTTGACCCATTCTACCTTGGATTACCCCTTTGTACCTTTGTCTAGAGCTCCCCTATATCTGATTACCCTCCTCCACTCTCAGCGTTTATACAGTTGCGTTCAAAATTATTCAACCCCCACTGAAATTGAGTGTTTTGGCCAGTTTGACATTGATTTTGATCATTCAGTCATCTTGCTTACAATTAAATCAAAGCGGCACGTGTAGGTCAGACAAATATAACATAAAACATTTATAATGAAATAACCACAAATGTCTTTTCTGTGCTCACATCATTATCAGTTTTATTCAACCCCCAAGTGACATTCAATCTTAGTACAACATCCTTTTACAGTTATAACAGCTTTTAAACGTGAAGCATAGCTTGACACAAGTGTCTTGCAGCGATCTACGGGTATCTTCGTCCATTCGTCATGGGCAAAAGCCTCCAGTTCAGTCACATTCTTAGGCTTGCGCACTGCAACTGCTTTCTTTAAGTCCCACCAGAGGTTCTCAATCGGATTTAAGTCAGGTGACTGCGATGGCCACTCCAAAATGTTCCAGCCTTTAATCTGCAACCATGCTCTAGTGCACTTGGAGGTATGCTTGGGATCATTGTCCTGTTGAAAGGTCCAACGTCTCCCAAGCCTCAGGTTTGTGACGGACTGCATCACATTGTCATCCAATATCTCCTGGTACTGAAGAGAATTCATGGTACCTTGCACACGCTGAAGCTTCCCTGTACCTGCAGAAGCAAAACAGCCCCAAAGCATGATTGACCCCCCCCCCATGCTTCACAGTAGGCAAGGTGTTCTTTTCTTCATAGGCCTTGTTCTTCCTCCTCCAAACATAGCGTTGATCCATGGGCCCAAACAGTTCTAATTTTGTTTCATCAGTCCACAGAACACTATCCCAAAACTTCTGTGGTTTGTCCACATGACTTTTGGCATACTGCAGTCGACTCTTCTTATTCTTTGGAGACAGCAAGGGAGTTGGGAGTTCTGGCATGGAGGCCTTCATTACGCAGTGTGCGCCATATTGTCTGAGCTGAAACTTCAGTACCCACATCTGACAAATCTTTTCTCAGTTCCTCAGCAGTCCCATGGGGACTTTTCTCCACTCTACGCTTCAGGTAGCGCACAGCAGTCGAAGTCAGCATCTTCTTTCTGCCACGACCAGGTAGCGTTTCAACAGTGCCCTTTGCCTTGAATTTGCGAATGATGCTTCCTATTGTCTCTCTTGGTATGTTTAACATCTTTGCATTCTTCTTATAGCCATTGCCCTTCCTGTGAAGAGTAATCACCTCTTCTCTTGTCTTCCTGGACCATTCTCTTGACTTCACCATGTTTGTAACCACACCAGTAAATGTCTAGAAGGAGCTGAGTATCACAGTCATTTTAAAGCTGCCTAATTGGTGCTTATTATGCTTTATTGCTGCTCCGTGACATCCACAGGTGTTTTCAATACCTGATTGAAAACACTTGAATGAACCTCTGTTCTTCAGAGTGGTAGTCTTTAAGGGGTTGAATAATTGTGTCAATGAAGAATTCACAAAAGAAACATTTACTACTGTATTAAAAAACCAATTGATGTCATTTTAGTTGCATATGGTTCTTTAAAAAGTCCTTGTAGGATTTCATTCTGAATACAATTACAAATGTACACTAAATTCCCTAAAACCCTTTACAGCATTGGGGGTTGAATAATTTTGAACACGACTGTATACCCAATACATTTATTCATTTTACAAGTCCCAGAGTGCTCCCTCTCTCTGCTCTATGTCAGTAATCCATGGGGAGCACCCGGGCAATAAACTCTTTGTAATTCCCTGAGGCTGAGTGCTCCTTCCTTTCTTGGCATTTTATGTGTATACATACAACTGATTTCGGTGCTTCTATTGTGCTGACAGAATCATGGCTACCCCTAAAGTACCAGACTCTGCCATATCAATACAAGGGTATTCATGTTAAATAAAGGACAGAGCTAAGAGAGGAGTTGGGAATTGATATTTATGATGACTATTCTTTAAAGTTCACCCCTTTGGAGAATCCTAGTCCCCGGCCACATTTGATTTCCTTTCTGTTATTATTGAGATCCCATTCAATAAATCAATTATTGTTGCTGGATTCTACCGCCCATCGAATTCCCCAATGCATTCCCGTTCTGACATAACCCAAATCCTTAGTAAATTGGTAGCTCAAAACCAAAAAAGTGAACTGCTGGTCCTTGGCGATTTTAATGTTGATTGGCTGAATCCTAAAAACAATAAACACTGCTCACAGGCTTTCCAGTTAACACAATTAATCTCCTCCCCCAGTGGCATTAATATGAAAAGCCCTACCTTGCTGGACGGGATTCTCTCCTCGTCTCCTGACAGAATACAGGAGGCAGGCGCTCTCGCTAGTAGGTTCAGTGATCACTGCCTAATGTACAGTGTGCGCAAAATAAAGGCCACAAAATGGTAATAATCACAATCTTTCAAGAAATTTAATCTTTAATCCTTCCTAAATTATCCCAAACAGCTCCCATGGTACAGACAAAACCTAATCCCAGACCTGGACTGTGCAATTGAATACTTTCAATCCGAGCTCCTACTAGTCTGGAATACCCATGCCCCGCCGTGTAAAGTGCGAGTAAAAGGAGCCCATCTCCCCTGGGTTACAGCTGACCTCACGCAAATGTACCAGTTTAGAGATTCACTTTGGTCAAATTTCAAGAATAGTGGTTCCATGAACGTTCACTGTGAATACCGAAAATGGCTAAAGCCCAATACTTCAATGAAAATCTAAACAACATAACTAACCCTAGAATTTTTTTGGAAAATCATAAGAAACATACAAGCACCCCCCGTCCACTCCCAACCGGCTGCTATCAAAGTAAACAACCAAACCCTGCAACACCCCCTAGATGTAGAAAATGCCTTTAATAATTATTTTGTTGCATGCGCCACCACACTGATTGCTAAGCTAGTGTCATGGTTCACGCCACCGTGGCAAGAAGGCCAAAGGCGGTACTGCACCCTCCTGACTGGACCTATACAGCATCTTTCTGGCTATGCCACCTTGCACTTTCCCTCGGGCTATGTGAACTTCAGGTGCTACCACTAATAGGCCTGTCATTCCCTTTATAAGGGTGGAGTACCCATGATCCAGGGCTGCATTGTCTCACTTACTCCCTGGTAGCCTTTCTCCTAGACCTGTTCCCATCCTCTACTATTATTGATGCCCTGTGTACCTACTTCTTGCTTTGGACATTGACTACGTTTGCCAGCCAGCCGGCCACGACCAATTGCATGGACTATATGACCACGTATACTGCCTGCTGCTACCAAGCTTCCAGTGCCCGCTGCTGCCAAGCATCCAGTGCCATTTGCCGCCAAGCATCCAGTGCCCTTTGTTTCCTGTCTAGTGTTGTATGTAAGTCTCCTGCTGTGTTTACCCTCAGCGTCTCCCTGTGTCTGGTTCCTCCCTGCATTGCCTCCCCAGACATCTCCATTCCTGCCCTGTCCATATTATTGTATATTTACAATAAACCCCCTTTTTACTTCATCTACGTGGCTCAGCTTGTTTATCACCGCACATCGGGCTCATACCCTATTCCCCTCTGCCAGGACCGTGACAGCTAGCAAATGACACGCATTCAGAAAGGCAGCACGCAGGTCAGGCCCCTCCAACTGTGCAAAGACCCTGTGTGACGGATCGGCCGCCACAGGATTTATTTAGTTTAATTTCATTCTTATTTTGTTATATTTTGTTTACCCTTTATTTATAGGAACTAATTTCCTTTGGTAGATTTAATGTAAAACTGTTGCTAGACTTCTAATTAATCATGTTTATCTCCTGCACCGATCCTGCTAGTAACCATGGAGTACATGCTTACTACAATGTATCAGTCACAGATGTAGCGCTCCACGCTTCAAACTCCAAAATACATTATGTTCAGTTATATTGTGTGGTTTTAAATGTATTGTCAATTGCTCATTTTTAGTTTTAAATAGACTTATATTGCTTTAGCTAAATGTGGTTTTTAAAGAAACTACCTGCCACTAGTGTCAAATGCTTTCCTTTGTATAGAATATACAATAGGTTTGAGTAACTTGTGGATTATGCAAAAGTGCTTTCTCTTTGGATATCTGTCATCTGTTTACCTGTTCTGAAAGGTTGGGAGTCACATTGTCTCAGCCACCCACTATCTGATTCCCTTTACAATGGGTTATGTAAATCACTGTATGTGGTCACTGTGAGGTCAAGACTTCATCTGCATACAACCAGTGGACCCAAGTGAAGACTGAAGAGGACCTGAAAGAAGCCTGCAATGGTCTTGGAACCAACCAATCAGAACTGTTGGGGTGGGCGGGAAGTCTGAATGTGCATGGCTGTATTTTGTATATAAGCACTGTCTGTTCCCATTCTAAATACACTCTGATTTACCTACAACCTATACTGTGTCTCGACGAGTATTTGGAAGGGCATAATCACTGAATCCTTCGCTTCCAGACCATCCAGGGACCGCTGCCAATCTCTCTCCCACCTTGCTAGCTCGCTACCTGGCTAAACTCTCCAGCAAGACTCGGCGCCGCAGACGGAGCTACCCCTGCAGGGTAGCTGATCTGTTACACCCTGTATCAGAGAGAAATTCAGTTTCAGACCAGTGCCGGTCATATTACTAAACGTCTCAACAATCAAGAAATTAAATACCAGTCTGGACCTGATCAAATCCCAGCAATGCTGCTGAAAAATCAGTGCATCGACAATTGCAAATCCTGTCGCAACCCTAATCAATGAATCACTGGCGACTGGATACATACCAAAGCTCTGGAAGACGGCGAGCGTGGTACCTATCCATAGAAGTGGAGACAAGACTTTGGTATCCAACTACTGTCCGATATGATTGCTCCCTAGAATGTCAAAAATTTTGGAAAAATGGATCTACACGCAATTACGTGATTATTATCAATGTTTAAACTAGGGTTGCACCGATACCGATACTAGTATCGGTATCGGGGCCGATACTGGGTACTGCATGAGAACTTGGTACTCGTGCAGTACCCCCGATATTTTTTCCGATACTAGAAGCCAGCATTGAGCCGGCTTGCCGGCATCCGAGGGGCTGCGGCGGCTGTCCGAATGCTCTATCGGCATTCGGACAGCCGCCCCTGGAGCTGCTCACCGCAATACTTACCTTTCTGAGCGATGCCGGGAATGTCTCCGCGCGTGCGCTCGTTGGAAGGACCCCAGCCGTGACCACGTGGGACCATGTGATCGCGGCTGGGGTCCTTCCAACGAGCGCACGCGCAGAAACTTTCCCGGCGTCGCTCATGAAGGTAAGTATGAACACAGTGAGCAGCTGCAGGGCCTGTCCGAATGCCGATAGAGCATTCGGACAGGCCCTGCAGCTGCTCTCCGCATTGATACTTACCTTCCTGAGCAACGCCGGGAAAGTTACACCGCATGCGCTCGTTGGAAGGACCCCAGCCGCGATCACATGGTCCCACGTGGTCGCGGCTGGCGTCCTTCCAACGAGCGCACGCGCGGAGACATTCCTGGCGGCGCCCAGGAAGGTAAGTATCGTGTCGCAGGGGGGGGATCCATGAGCTGGGGGGCATACCCATGTGTGAGCTGGGGGGCATATCCATGTGTGAGCTGGGGGGGCATATCCAAAAGCTGGGGGGCAATATCCATGTGTGAGCTGGGGGGGCATATCCATGTGTGAGCTGGGGGCATATCCATGTGTGAGCTGGGGCAAATCCATGACCT
Source organism: Leptobrachium leishanense (assembly GCA_009667805.1). Lineage (NCBI taxonomy): Eukaryota > Metazoa > Chordata > Amphibia > Anura > Megophryidae > Leptobrachium > Leptobrachium leishanense. Next base: position 4,560 of record RXON01004449.1, on the reverse strand, counting down.
GGGGGGCATATCCATGTGTGAGCTGGGGGGCATATCCATGTGTGAGCTGGGGGGCATATCCAAGTGTGAGCTGGGGCAAATCCATGTGTGAGCTGGGGCAAATCCATGTGTGAGCTGGGGCAAATCCATGTGTGAGCTGGGGCAAATCCATGTGTGAGCTGGGGCAAATCCATGTGTGAGCTGGGGCAAATCCATGTGTGAGCTGGGGCATATCCATGTGTGAGCTGGGGCATATCCATGTGTGAGCTGGGGCAAATCCATGAGCTGGGGCAGTATATATATATCGGGGGGATATACATGTGAGCTGGGGACATTTTTATATGGTCTGTTCTTATTCGAAAGCGTCACATGACATTAAAGAAAAGGAGCGGTACTCGGTATCGGCATGTACTTTTAAAAAGTATCGGTACTCGTACTCGGTCTTAAAAAAGTGGTATCGGTGCATCCCTAGTTTAAACTATTTAACCCCAGATCAATCCGGCTTTTGTCCAAATCATTCAACTACAACCGCCCTTTTAGAAAATTTTGCAATGATATCCAGGCTGGCATAGAACAAGGTGGCCTGATGGGATCCACCCTAAATTATTAAAAGAGCTCAGTGGTGTAATAGCAAAACCGTTAACTGGAGTGGTCCAATAGAAGACTGGAAATTAGCAAATGTTGTGCCCATTTAAAAGAAGGGTAGTAGGGAGGAATCGGGGAACTATAGGCCAGTTAGTCTTACGTCAGTAATGGGGAAATTAATGGAAACCATGTTAAAGGAAAGGATTTGAAAAAATATAGGTCAGGTGCAAGAACAGCGCTCCTTCGTAAACACCAGAACAGTCCCCCAAACCACCTCAAGATGATACAAAATGTCAGAGTCTTACGTTTCCATGAAGAGGTAGTTGGTTTGAGGGAAATATCTCTAATGAAGACACGTAATTGTAGCCTTTCAAGAGCTTCCTAGCTCTATTGTGTTCACACTTCAAACTGTTCAAGGCCAGTCCCACGGCCAAGGATGACAAATCTTTCTCAGCCTTTTAAATATTTTTCTCCTTTAGATCTCAAAACAAGGGAAAGAGAACTCACATGGCATAATATTGTAACTTTGTCATGAGTTTACAATTGACAACCAGGGGAGGAGTATTACTCACCCTATCAAGAGCCACACCGAGCTCTAGGGGTCCAACGTGTGTAAATTGTTCACGGCACAATTTATAAAAGCCAAATTCCATAAAGTAATGAATACCATAAGGTGCCCAAAGTTCGGGAAAAAATGTATTTAATAAAACAATATAAAAACACAACAAAATTATAGGGCCAGACGCGTTTCGCGCATCACGCGCTTCCTCAGTGGCAGCAAGAAAAGAAAAGAATTAACAGATAATGAACATGCATATATATACATTTCCTACTCCCAATTGGGAGTGATAACAGGTGTTGGTAACGCTAATTTTCGCGCCATAATGTATTACCGCTATTGATTTGTCCGTCTTCAATTAGAAAAAGGCTTTTACTTTCAATTTGCCCATCACATAGCGGAAGATGGTGAGCACCTATCGTTTCCGGGTCATAATGTCCTCCACGCCAAGAGGCTTCCACTTCCGGTTCGCCTTCAATCAAGAAGGCGACCGAATTACCCTTCCGGGGCAAAGCTCCGCTGGTCCGGGGTTCGACTTCCGGATCCTGCGCGCATGCGTGGAAAAACTCTTTGCGCCATGCGTGGAGGACATTATGACCCGGAAACGATAGGTGCTCACCATCTTCCGCTATGTGATGGGCAAATTGAAAGTAAAAGCCTTTTTCTAATTGAAGACGGACACATCAATAGCGGTAATACATTATGGCGCGAAAATTAGCGTTACCAACACCTGTTATCACTCCCAATTGGGAGTAGGAAATGTATATATATGCATGTTCATTATCTGTTAATTCTTTTCTTTTCTTGCTGCCACTGAGGAAGCGCGTGATGCGCGAAACGCGTCTGGCCCTATAATTTTGTTGTGTTTTTATATTGTTTTATTAAATACATTTTTTCCCGAACTTTGGGCACCTTATGGTATTCATTACTTTATGGAATTTGGCTTTTATAAATTGTGCCGTGAACAATTTACACACGTTGGACCCCTAGAGCTCGGTGTGGCTCTTGATAGGGTGAGTAATACTCCTCCCTGGTTGTCAATTGTAAACTCATGACAAAGTTACAATATTATGCCATGTGAGTTCTCTTTCCCTTGTTTTGAGATCTAAAGGAGAAAAATATTTAAAAGGCTGAGAAAGATTTGTCATCCTTGGCCGTGGGACTGGCCTTGAACAGTTTGAAGTGTGAACACAATAGAGCTAGGAAGCTCTTGAAAGGCTACAATTACGTGTCTTCATTAGAGATATTTCCCTCAAACCAACTACCTCTTCATGGAAACGTAAGACTCTGACATTTTGTATCATCTTGAGGTGGTTTGGGGGACTGTTCTGGTGTTTACGAAGGAGCGCTGTTCTTGCACCTGACCTATATTTTTTCAATTACTTTGTGGGGTGAGGGAGACACCCTAATTGCTTGAACGTGTAGCGATCCGAACTAAGATCTAGAGCGCCCTCTTGTTTCATCCTATTTCCTGTATTTAAAGGAAAGGATTGTTGAACATCTAAAAACACATAGATTACAGGATCAGAAACAACATGGGTTTACCTCAGGGAGATCATGCCAAACTAATCCTATTGATTTTTTTGATTGGGTAACAAAAATAATAGACACAGGTGGTGCAGTAGACATTGCTTATTTAGATTTCAGTAAGGCTTTTGATACTGTTCCGCATAGAAGGCTTATCAATAAATTGCAATCTTTGAGCTTGGATTCCAATATTGTTGAATGGATTAGGCAGTGGCTGAGTGACAGGCAACAGAGGGTCGTGGTAAATGGAGTTTATTCGGCGCAAGGTCTTGTTACCAGTGGGGTACCTCAGGGGTCAGTACTTGGACCCATTCTCTTTAATATTTTTATTAGTGATATTGCAGAAGGTAGTAATGGTAAAGTATGTCTTTTTGCTGATGACACAAAGATTTGCAACAGGGTTGACGTTCCTGCAGGGATCAGCCAAATGACAAATGATTTAGGTAAACTAAAAAAATGGTCAGAGTTGTGGCAATTGAGTTTTAATGTGGATAAGTGCAAGATAATGCACCTGGGACGTAAAAGCCCAAGGGCTGAATATAGAATATTTGATACATCTGAGGGTTGGGATTTAGGGGTTATTATTTCAGAGGATCTAAGGGTAAGTAGTCAATGTAATAGAGCAGCAGGAAATGCTGGCAGAATGCTTGGTTGTGTAGGGAGAGGTATTAGCAGTAGGGAAAGGGAAGTGCTCACTCATGCCACTGTACAGAGCACTGGTGAGACCTCACTTGGAGTACTGTGTGCAGTACTGGAGACCGTATCTCCAGAAGGATATAGACATCTTAGAGAGAGTTCAGAGAAGGGCTACTAAAATGGTGTACGGCTTGAAGGAGAAAAGTTACCAGGAAAGGCTTAATGATCTTAACATGTACAGCTTGGAAAAAAGACGAGACAGAGGAGATATGATAGAAACATTTAAATACGTAAAGGGAATCCACAAGGTAGAGGAAGGGAGTATATTTAAACGGAAACAAAGTAGCAAAACAAGAGGACATAGTCTTAGATTAGGGGGCAAAGGTTTAAAAGTAACATCAGGAAGCATTATTTTACTGAAAGGGTGTGGATACATGGAACAGCCTCCAGTTGAAGTGGTAGAGGCCAAAACAGTGATTGAATTTAAGCAGGCATGGGATAGGCATAAGGCTATCCTAAACAAAAGATAAATCCAGGTAAAGTATCCATGTAATTGGGCAGACTAGATGGGCCGAAAGGTTCTTATCTGATGACATTTTTCTATGTTTCTAACTGGAGCATCTTCCTTGATTTTGCCAAGGCCTTTGACACAGTAGACCAAACTTAAAAACTCTGGTATTGGTGATCGCACGCTAACCTGGTTTCAATCATATGTATCTGATCGGTCGCAATATGTGTCCATTTCCGACAGCTCCTCCCTCCCCCTCCCAGTCACGTGCGGTGTACCCCAAGGCTCAATACTCGGCCCCCTACTATTCACAATATTCATAAATGATCTGCCCAATGTCTGCAAAGCCTTAACTGTACACATGTACGCAGACGACACTGTAACCTATACCAGCAAACCAAATCTCCCGCAGCTGGAGGCCGTGCTGCAAGAACAATTCACAGGGGTAGAAAAGTGGATCAAAGATAACAAACTTTCTAAATACTGTCAAAATTGTTACGATGCTCTTTGGAACAAAACCTAAAAACTACACAAATTGCAAACACCCCATCTATGTGTCAGGACAAGATTAAATGGCACGCTGACCACAGTCACTTCTCTCAAATATCTACACCCTGTTCCAAATTATTATGCAAATTCTATTTCAGTGTCACAAAGATTAAATATTTTGTTTTTCAGTTTAACTCATGGATGGCATTGTGTCTCAGGGCTCTTTTGATCACTGAAAACAATCTGGGATACCTGTGATAATTAGTTTGTCAGGTGA
>RXON01004448.1:0-39844 GCA_009667805.1 Leptobrachium leishanense | reverse complement strand
CAGCGATCTTTGGCTCCACATTCGGCACACTTTGGGGTCCTTAAAGTCAATAGTGAATTCACCGCAGGGTCCGCTAAATGGAATCGCACCGATGTGCGCTGAACGAGAAGCCCCAAAATTTCACTAAAATTTCAGGGTTTTCTGAATGACCCCTTACGAGGTTTTAAAAAAAAAAAGTGAACCATTCTACATGACATACTTCCTTAAAAATACCGAATACAGTTTCAAGAAATAATAAGCAATTAGCAAAAGAACACTTGACATAACACGAACTATATATCTTGTTATTACACATTCTGACACTTGCAGATAATGTTTTTATTACCTGAACACGGGAGGATCATCGTTCCGGCCTTGGGACAACATCTTCTTTAAAAGTCCCCGGATCAATTAAGCAAATTAAAGAAGTAGGCACATATTTTCTCCAGAGATTTCTTTTAAACATTTTGTGGCACGAGGAAATTTTTGACTCTTTCACGGGGCGGCATTTTTTATGCACTGCCCAGCAGCATGAATACATTATAAGTGTACCAGGTCAGCCATGTTTTCCTGGACACTTATAATGTATTAATGCTGATGGGCAGTGCATGAAAAATGCCGCCCCGCAACATGTATAATCCATACACTGCAGGTAAGAAATCAAAAAGGAATCCCAGGTGACCTGCCTTGATTTCCTTCCTGCAGCATATGAGGGCAGGGCAGCACTTTTCCATGAGCTCACCTCTGCGTGAAATAGTAATATGTGTCCAGGAAAACATGGCCGACCCGGCGACCCTAACGCAGGGGCTTCTCTGGATTTTTCTATGCAGCTGCCCATAAACCCACGAGAAGTTTTTTGTGCGTTTTCGCCGCTTTTGAATAAATTGAATCCAGCGAGTTTTGGTCAGCACCGTGGTGGGAGTCTCAGCAGGCCGCGCAATGTGTCCGTCCCGCCGCCGTGTCTTAAAATGAGATTCTTCTCTACATATAATCCCATTAACAGCGGAGCCATATAAACCCGCGCCGTGCCGCGACCGAAGAATAAAACAAATATGTAAATCTCTGCCCTTTAAAGACGACTGAAATCTGTTTAAAAAAAACCACAAACCTTTTACTCGCCTGGAAATATCAGAACTCGTCTTCACTCGATGAACCGTAAGGAGTCGGTGTCGGCGCGTGGTATTTATCCGGCAAATGTTACCATGGCTCGCGGTAAGAGCGGAACCTGGAGACACAGCGGGGGTTATTCACTGAACGGCGAGATTGTGTGGTATGAAATGGCAAATAAAAAAGCCCGTGAGTTGCTTGAGCAGAATGTCTTCGTCTCACCTGCTCAGGGCTCGAGTCGAGCGGGAACGCGTGGGAACGGCGTTCCCGCACTTCTCCCAAAGCGGGAACGCTGCGGGAATGCTGGCTGTTTCATTGATCCCAGGCGAGCGGCTGCACTTCCTGTCAGCGGCCGTTCTAACAGGAAGCACGCGGCCACCGAGCGCAGAGAGGTGAGCTGGGGGCACTATCCATGAAACGCTGGGGGGCATTTCATGAGACCTGTCCTGGGGGGCACTATCCATGAAACGCTGGGGGGCATTTCATGAGACCTGTCCTGGGGGGCACTATCCATGAAACGCTGGGGGGCATTTCATGAGACCTGTCCTGGGGGGCACTATCCATGAAACGCTGGGGGGCATTTCATGAGACCTGTCCTGGGGGGCACTATCCATGAAACCTGGGGGCACTATCCATGAGACCTGGGGGCATTATCCATGAGACCTGGGGGCATTATCCATGAAACCTGGGGGCACTATCCATGAAACCTGGGGGCACTATCCATGAAACCTGGGGGCACTATCCATGAGACCTGGGGCATTATCCATGAGACCTGGGGGGCATTATCCATGAGACCTGGGGGCATATATCCATGAGACCTGGGGGCATTATCCATGAGAGCTGGGGGCATTATCCATGAGACCTGGGGGCATTATCCATGAGACCTGGGGCATATATCCATGAGAGCTGGGGGCATTATCCATGAGACCTGGGGCATTATCCATGAGACCTGGGGGGGCATATATCCATGAGACCTGGGGGCAATATCCATGAGACCTGGGGCATTATCCATGAGACCTGGGGGGCATATATCCATGAGACCTGGGGGCAATATCCATGAGACCTGGGGGCATATATCCATGAGACCTGGGGGCATTATCCATGAGAGCTGGGGCAATTATATCCATGTGAACTGGGAAAATATATCCATATAACCAGTGCCGTGTATATTATTCTGGGGGTCCAGTGCTGTGTATATAATTCTGGGGGGTCTGTGCCTGGATATATATATAGATTATATATAAAACGCGTTAATCCAGTTGCCACAATCACGAGTATACCTGTACGTAGTGATACCTTTCACTGATCAGTATAGTTTCCAGTTTACACTCTTGAAAGCTTGTCTTTTAAATGTAAAGTTAACCCAATAAAAATGGTATCACCGGCTCGTCCGGCTATACTCGTGATATATATATTTTTTCTTCAGGTAATAAAGGTTGTGGAATTCGTGGGTGAGTTCCCTCACTTTTTTTCCCAGGACTTGACCCCTGCACCTGCTCTTACGTATTCGTGATCGCTGTTTAGTGAATAGAGCCCAGCCGGGGCTGGATTAGCAAACTCTCCTCCTGCACCGTGAGGCGCAATTCCAAGTCCGGTGTAAACATAACCAGAGCTCTGGCAAATTTACCAACTCCATAAGCTTTAATGACTGTGGGAGGTTTAAATTTTTATTGTAACATTTATTTGAATCTTGGGATGTGAAATTAATAATTAAATATAAAAGGCGAGATAGAGATTGCTATTCTGAGAGGGGTAAAAAAAATTAATTTTTCATGTATTGGTTTATCCTTTACAGAAATATTGCTGGGATGATGTAAACCTGGTGTCCCTTATCTGGCACAATGTCCCACGGGGACTGCATTATCAGCATACAGACAGATGCAGTAAATGCGCTGCTGACAGATAAAATGGTGATCTCCTGCTTACACAGGGTCTGCATTATCCACATACAGGCAGAAATGGCCTTTGTGTCAGTAAATGTGCTGCAGACAGATAACAAAATGGTGAGATCTCCTGCTTAGGCTAGGGTCAGACGAACTCATTTTTCGCATCGTCCATAAAAAGTGCGTCCGAACGTATGGATGTATTTTTTCACGGAATGCGTGAAAACAGTCATATGATGCGCAATTATGGAGGATTTCATACGGATCCAAACCAGGAAACTTTTTGCGTCTGGACGTTATGGTGGCCGGACATGAGCAGCGTCTGACGTCTCCTAATCACGCACACACGCCGCTAGCGGGCGCAGCGCACTCTGTACGTCAGTACTATCGGTTCGACGTTCTTGTAAAAATGAGTTCATTTGCCGCTTGCGTTGCGCGGCCGCACTTTCGTGCGGCCGTACTTCGTGTGTTGCCCGGCATTGGCCGTCATTTGCTGCTACCACGGCCGTAATAAAGTGCGGCTAAACGCACGTTCGCACTGCGTTCGTCTGACCCCAGCCTTAGGCTGGGGTCAGTGAGCGTATTTGAAGAGAGGAAGGAACGTCCATGAGAGTGGACGCTCCTTCCACTCGACGCCCATCTGGCCACCTCGATGAGTGCAGTTATTGCCTCCTATGGAGGATCAAGCTTTGCAGCTCCATCAACGCACGTCCTAGCGCTTTCACGGAGAGGGCTGCTGCACGGATGCAGCACAGCCGCTGTTGCGCGTGCAATTCGTGCGCACGCAACAGTGTGTGGCTAGCCCCGTCGCAGCGTCCCAATGCTTCGGATGGCAGAAGGCATGTCAGTACGGGTGCACTTAGTGCGCTCGTCCGATACAAGCCTTACACAGGGTCTGCACTATCCGCATAAAGGCAGAAATGGTCTTCATGTCAGTACATGTGCTGCAGACAGATAATATAATGGTGAGCTCTCCTGCTTACACAGGGTCTGCATTATCAGCATACAGGCAGATGCAGTAAATGTGCTGCAGACAGATAATAAAATGGTGATATCTCCTGCTTATGGGAATTTGTAGTGATCAGAATGAGATTATTAGCAATGCAATATCTGTATGTGCCGCATAATGCCTGTGTATGGCAATTACAGTAACACCTTGTATCTGTATGTGCTGCATAATGCCTGTGTATGGCAATTACAGCGACACCTTGTATCTGTATGTGCCGCATAATGCCTGTGTATGGCAATTACAGCAACACCTTGTATCTGTTTGTGCCGCATAATGCCTGTGTATGGCAATTACAGCAACACCTTGTATCTGTATGTGCGGCATAATGCCTGTGTGTGGCAATTACAGCAACACCTTGTATCTGTATGTGCCGCATAATGCCTGTGTGTGGCAATTACAGCAACACCTTGTATCTGTATGTGCCGCATAATGCCTGTGTATGGCAATTACAGCAACACCTTGTATCTGTATGTGCTGCATAATGCCTGTGTGTGGCAATTACAGCAACACCTTGTATCTGTATGTGCTGCATAATGCCTGTGTATGGCAATTACAGCAACACCTTGTATCTGTATGTGCTGCATAATGCCTGTGTATGGCAATTACAGCAACACCATGTATCTGTATGTGCTGCATAATGCCTGTGTATGGCAATTACAGCAACACCATGTATCTGTATGTGCCGCATAATGCCTGTGTATGGCAATTACAGCAACACCTTGTATCTGTACTGTACAGGGATTTACACTCATTATAACCCCCTGAATCTTATCCCTGTACAGCGGCGACTGACCCCACAGCTCTCCCTGTATCTGGACAAACCCCTGGCTGCTGTAACGTGTGTTAAGCTTTTTGTCACAGTGAGTGTGAGTGCTGCTCCTTGTAGCTTGTTTACAGTAAGCTAGGGTGACAAGGAGAGAGATAAGAAAATGTATTTCTCCACAGCGGGTACAATACTCCTGCTTTGCAAAGGTATCAAAGCCAATTTGCATATGATAATGATTGTATTACGATGCGGAAATGTGCTAACTCTATTTTGGAAATAAAGGGGTTAATTATGGTAAATACGAAAGCACCCATGTCATGCTTAAAAACAGAGTGCTGTAGGCTTGGTATTGGCACAGCAATCTGAATACCAATCAGAGCTGTCGATGTTTACCTGTCAGATGAGATCAGAAGAGCCGGCCAATAGGAGACAGGCAATGGCAGCGTCCAGCAGGTGATTAAAAGGGGTGCACTGTAAAAAAAAAAAAAAAAAAAAGGTAGAATGGACTTTTAAGAATTACAATTTAGCTGTAAAAAATAAAACAAAATCCTCAAACACGTTTTTCCTTTTAGATTCCCCTTAATCAGGTAGGCGTTACATTAAGTGCCCCCCCCCCCCCGATCGGGTGAAGTAAACATGGCCGACACCTTTAATGTCACCTGACAAGGTCTAACTTTTCACTCTGAAACATTTTAACCTTCAGCCATTTGAAAACCAGAGGAATCTCAGATGTTTGAAGAGGATCCTTTTTTCGGGCGCGCTGGGCTTTGAAGCTGCCGCTCGCCGGCCGCGCCATTGAGCGACGTCTGACCTTTCCGCACTTCAGATTTTCCTGAGATGTTAATGTGAAATTTAATATTAAAATATTAATGAAATGTTATCAGCCGGGAAATCGCTTAAAATCCTCCCGTAATATTCCTTTCTCACCGAAATAACCCAAATCTGTCTGAAACGGCTTTAATTAATAGAACGTCCTGAACTTTCCTGCCATAAAGCGCCGGTCTCAGAGACCGCGGGACCATCACGGAGAGGAGATTCAGAGTGTGACTTTATATCAAAGTCTTATAGAATTATTTGAGAAAAAAATCATAAATGATTAAAATATCAACTTCAACATTGTGTCATACACTGCAAAGGGTTAATCAGAGAGAGCCGAACTGGCCCCAAAATCGCACCGAACAGTGAGTTTTCCCGTACGGGGACATTTCGTAGCCATTCAGAAAGCAGGCAGTTCGCCAAATTTTGGCAAATTGCCAGTGAAATACATGCCTGTACGACGTATTTAGTTTTTTCTGCTGCATTCTTTAAAAATAAAGACTCATCCGTTGGATTACATTACCTGTGTTTCACGCCGTGATTTTGTCCATGTCACCACACATTGACAAGTTTATCTCATTGCATTCACATAGGCCAGTCTGACTTATCTCATCACATGGTGGCCAGTTCGTCTCATCTCCTCACGTGTTGGCCAGTCCGTCTGGTCTCCTCACGTGTTGACCAGTCCGTCTGGTCTCCACAGGTGTTGGCCAGTCCGTCTGGTCTCCACAGGTGTTGGCCAGTCCGTCTGGTCTCCACAGGTGTTGGCCAGTCCGTCTGGTCTCCACAGGTGTTGGCCAGTCCGTCTGGTCTCCACAGGTGTTGGCCAGTCCGTCTGGTCTCCACAGGTGTTGGCCAGTCCGTCTGGTCTCCACAGGTGTTGGCCAGTCCGTCTGGTCTCCACAGGTGTTGGCCAGTCCGTCTGGTCTCCACAGGTGCTGGCCAGTCCGTCTGGTCTCCACAGGTGCTGGCCAGTCCGTCTGGTATCCACAGGTGTTGGACAGTCCGTCTGGTCTCCACAGGTGCTGGCCAGTCCGTCTGGTCTCCTCACGTGTTGGCCAGTCCGTCTGGTATCCTCACGTGTTGGCCAGTCCGTCTGGTATCCTCACGTGTTGGCCAGTCCGTCTGGTCTCCTCACGTGTTGGCCAGTCCGTCTGGTCTCCTCACGTGTTGGCCAGTCCGTCTGGTCTCCTCACGTGTTGGCCAGTCCGTCTGGTCTCCACAGGTGTTGGCCAAAATGTTATAGTCTATAGCCTAAAAATGAGGAAACCATTACCGACACCTTTGACAACTCACAAACTGAATAACATAAATACTGCGGCACAAAGCGACTTGAAACAGAAGAACCTGACTCCGAGCGTCCCATGGGGAGGATTAGGAGAGTAAAGCCAGAGGACCTGTACCTTCCCGAGGAAACACCTGCTGTAGGAGACGTGTAGGATGCACATGATCAGAGACCTGGAGACTGATCGAGACATCTCCCCCTGGGTTTAATATCTGGCCGGGATGGATCGTGTGCGGAAGGAATGCTGGATACATTCAGAATGTTACCCTCGATCTTCTGTCCTTGTTACATGTTTCTTAACAGAGCAGACACTTATTTTTCCAATATCAAGAAAATAAAATTCAGCCCAGGATCCCGGAGAGTGAAAATAAAGCGAGCAGGTAATGGTGGGGCTGTTCAGTGAATGTCTGCGCCATCAATCACAGATAATGACACCCTGTCAGACACCGCGATTACAGGACAGGGGAGCGAGTGTGAATATGCACGGGAAAATCTCGATTTCATAAATTCCCTGCACTAAAAACAAGTCTCGGCTCCGATAATGTCTGAATCCCTGGATTTTATATCAATGACGAATGGCTTAACCATTCAGGCTTCCATTAGAGAGTCTGGACAGTACTGCACTACCTAGATTGTTGGTGCTATATAAATAGTGTAAATAATAATCATAGAATAATAGATTTTGTAAACTTTATCCTGCACGTCTTACCTGGAAACTACATCTTTGAAACCTCAGTCCAATAACCTGCCTTTACTTAAAGGGCCAGAACCACCATAAACTGAAACTTCCTTAGTGTGTTTATTTGATGTTGCTAATATCTGACATGTGTTTGTTTTTATCTTGTTTGTTTAGTTAAGAAAATATTTTCCTCTATATGTGTCACTGGGTGCATCCATTGTGTGATATTTTCCTCTATATGTGTCACTGGGTGCATCTATTGTGTGATATTTCCCTCTATATGTGTCACTGGGTGCATCTATTGTGTGATATTTTCCTCTATATGTGTCACTGGGTGCATCCATTGTGTGATATTTTCCTATATATGTGTCACTGGGTGCATCCATTGTGTGATATTTTCCTCTATATGTGTCACTGGGTGCATCTATTGTGTGATATTTCCCTCTATATGTGTCACTGGGTGCATCCATTGTGTGATATTTTCCTCTATATGTGTCACTGGGCGCATCCATTGTGTGATATTTTCCTCTATATGTGTCAATGGGCGCATCCATTGTGCGATATTTTCCTCTATAGGTGTCACTGGGTGCATCCATTGTGTGATATTTTCCTCTATATGTGTCAATGGCGCATCCATTGTGTGATATTTTCCTCTATATGTGTTACTGGGTGCATCCATTGTATGATATTTCCCTCTATATGTGTCACTGGGCGCATCCATTGTGTGATATTTCCCTCTATATGTGTCACTGGGCGCATCCATTGTGTGATATTTTCCTCTATATGTGTCACTGGTGCATCCATTCTGTGATATTTTCCTCTATATGTGTCACTGGGTGCATCCATTGTGTGATATTTCCCTCTATATGTGTCACTGGGCGCATCCATTGTGTGATATTTTCCTCTATATGTGTTACTGGGTGCATCCATTGTGTGATATTTTCCTCTATAGGTGTCACTGGGTGCATCGCCATCCATTGTGTGATATTTTCCTCTATATGTGTCACTGGGTGCATCCATTGTGTGATATTTTCCTCTATATGTGTCACTGAGCGCATCCATTGTGTGATATTTTCCTCTATATGTGTCACTGGGTGCATCCATTGTGTGATATTTTCCTCTATGTGTCACTGGGTGCATCCAGTGTGTGATATTTTCCTCTGTCACTGGATGCATCCATTGTGTGATATTTTCCTCTGTGTGTCACTGGGTGCATCCAGTGTGTGATATTTTCCTCTGCCCGTTCCACGCAGCCTCTTGTCATGTTCTAGTTTGCAGGAAGCTGGCAGCATGTCTTGTATTAAAGAAAAAAGACGAAGCAAAACGGCAACTTGGAATAGGGCTAGAGATGCCAGATCAGCCATGTTTTCCTGGACACATACAATTATTCATGCTGCTGGGCAGTGCATGAAAAATGCCACCCCGCAGCATGTATATTCCATTCAGTGCAGGTAAGAAATCACAGAGGAATCCCAAGTGACTTGGCCTGATTTACTTCCGGCAGCATATGAATTATACATGTTGCAGGGCAGCACTTTTCATTGTGCTCCCCCTATGCATGACATAGTAATTTGTGTCCAGGATTAGGGATGAGCTGTTCGGTTTGATCGGTTCGGAGTTCGCATCGAACATAGCCTGTTCGCATGTTCGCGAACTACGAACATTTCTGCCTGTTCGCCGCGTGTTCGCCCACAATGCACCACAATGGCCCACAATGCACTTTTCCACTGGCCTGAAGCTTGTAATTGGCTACAGCCTACACCTGACCACAGGTCAGGTCAGGTGCAAGACAGGTTCAAGACTATGCCAATCACGGCTCAGAGTCCTGATTGGGCAAATTTTGCCCAATAATGGGCTCACAGAGCTAAGTCCCGCAGCACACTATATAAGGTTTCACACAGCGCTTCTGCACGTGTTTGAGAGGAGATTTGAGAGGAGATTGTTCTTGTGTTAGCGTGTGTTCTCACTGCCAGTCTGCCACCAGCTACTGGGGGGGGGTCAGGGGGGGTCTCATTTCTACCAAATATCTGGGAATTGTTGTAATCTTTGTGTTCTCACTCCCAGCAACTATTTTGGGGGCTCAGTAATTTCTACAAAATATTTGTGAATTGAGGTAATCAGAGGTAAGCTGCCACGCAGAATTTTGGGGGCTCAGTAATTTCTACAAAATATCTGGGAATTGAGGTGATTTGTGTCTTGTCACTGCCAGCAAGTATGTTGGGGGTCAGTAATTGCTAAAAAATATTTTGGAATTGTTCTAATCTGTGTCTTGTCACTGCCACCCATCAGGGGGTCACACTGATTTAAAGGAGGTTTCTGAGACTTGTAATCTGTGTCTTCTCACTGTCAGCTATCAGGGGGTCCCACATACTTCTAGCAGATTTCTGCGAATTGTAATCTGTGTCTTGTAACTGTTGCCAGCTATCAGGGGGTCCTATCAGGGGGTCTCACTGATTTATAGGTGGTTTCTGGGAATTGTAATTTGTGTCTTGTCACTGCCACCCGTCAGGGGGTCTCGCTGATTTATAGGAGGTTTCTGGGAATTGTAATCTGTGTCTTGTCACTGGCTGCCAGCTATCAGGGTGTCTTACTGAGTTATACAAGAGTTCTGGAAATCTTTAATCTTTATACCAGAGTTGAATCAGAGTTCTGTATATATTTAATCTATATATCACTCACTATGTCAGAAAGACCAAAAAGGACAGGCAGATGCCCTCAGACACAGATAAGAGGGCAAGCAGCCTCTGTGTCGGGAGGCTGTGTCTCTGGTCGTGGTGGACGTGGTGCATCCTCTGTAGGCACGCTTGTCCTTTCTAACTGGTGCTGGCCGTCTTAGGCTAGGGTCAGACGAGCGTGATTTCATCCGTGCACACGGGATGTACGTCAGTACGGAAGACGCAGTAGTGGCCACAGAGTCCGTTTATTCACTGACGTATATTTTGACGGATGTAGGAGAGAAAATAAAATAGAAAGCAAAACCATTTTGTCCCTGAAAAATACTGGACGTATAACCGTCTGACCACGTTCCATCACTCACACACAAAGCTATGCGGACATTGCAGACGCAGCGCACTTTGTGCGGCCGTTCTAGGAGTTGTACGTTCTTGCCTGCCTTGCGTCCGTGGGCCGCGGCCATTGTGCGTCCGCAGTTCAGTGCGGACGTACTTCGTGTGTCGGGCTCCGATGGGCTTTCTGTCATGCTATCACGGACGTACTTTTAGGCGCAATCACGGACGTGAACACTACGCTTGTCTGACCCCAGCCTTAAGCAGCAGCAACATACAGAGGATTTGGTGGATTGGCTAACCAGGCCATCCTCATCCTCTGAGTTCTCTGCCAGCCAGGCTTGTAGTGCTTTACAGTCCACCTCAGCTGCCAAAGCATCTAATGCAGCCTCCATGTCCACAGCTACTCCTGCCGTAGCCTCACTATCACACACGGAGGAGTCAGCTGAATTGTTTGACTACAATGACAGTGACATGGTGCTTGAGGATGAGCAGCAAGTACAGTGCTCTGATTAAATCTCTCCAAAGCTACCCTCGCCCTCTATACACCTTTCCAATTGCCCCAGGATGGAAAGCAAGTCCCTATACACCCCAGCCTACTTGGTTCTTCTAACCTGTCAGCTGAGTGCTGATGGAGAGTGCTAAAATCCAGCCCTCCTACCCCCACACAGAGATTTAATACTGTGCAATTACATTATTACCAAAAGAAAACTCTGTCCAAATTCCTATTTATTCTGCTACTTTCCCTGGCAAACGATGTGGAATCTAACCCTGGTCCTATAGCTGACACAACCTTTAGTCTCCCCACTAAAAAATAGGGATGTGTGTTTCGGGTTTCGGAATTTCGGAATTTTCACGAAATTTCCTGATTCGTGTTTTCGGATGCGGCCAATTTTCCGAAAATTTTTAGATCCGAAAATGGCAGATCCGAAAAGTTTTCCGAGCCGAAACGAAATATTTTTGGAATTTTCGAATGTACTTGAAATGTGTCAAATCGAAATTTATTGCTTTGAAACGAGGAGAACAAGCGATCCGAAAAAACGAAAATTTTCGAAAAGTCGATACAAAAAACGAGCTAAGTGACACGAAAATACGAAAAATGGTCGAAATTCCGAAAAAAGAATGTACACGAAAAACAAGTCGAGCCGAACCGAATCGAAACAGAAATCGGTCGAAACGAGCCGAATCGAAAAGTTTAAAAATCCGAAAAATCGAATCGAACCGAAAAAAAAATCGGTGCACAAGCCTACTAAAAAAGGCCTCTCATTTGTGCACTGTAACATCCGAAGTTTACTCCCTAAATTGGATGAGCTTCAGGCTTGGTGTTGCTATTACAAACCCAAAATCATTGTGCTCACGGAGTCATGGTTAACCTCAAAAGTACCAGACTCTGCCATATCAATACAGGGGTATTCATGTTATAGAAAAGACAGAGCAAAGAGAGGAGGGGGAATTATTTATGTTGAGGAGTCCTTAAAGTTCACCCCCTTGCAGACTTCTAGCTCTCCTGTCACCTTTGATTTCCTCTCTGGTATAATTGAGATCCCATTCAGTAAATCAATCATTGTTGCTGGGTTCTATCGTCCACCGAGCTCTCCAGTGCACTCCCTCTCTGACATATCTCAAATCCTTAATAACCTACTTGCCCAAAACCAAAAAAGTGAACTGCTGGTCCTTGGCGATTTTAATACAGATTGGCTAAATCCTAAAAACAATAAACACTGCTCGCTGTTTAAAACTTTGCAGCTAACTCAATTAATCTCCTCCCCCACTCGCATTAATATAAAAAGCCATAACATACCTTGCTGGACTGGATTCTCTCCTCATCTCCTGATAGAATACAGGAGGCAGGCGTTCTTGCTAATAGGTTTAGTGACCATTGTCTAGTGTACTGCGTGCACAAAATAAAGGCCTTGAAATCTCCCCCAAAGGTAATAACCACCTGGTCTTTCAAGAAATTTATTCTTGAATCCTTCCTAAGTGATCTCAAACAGCTCCCCTGGTACAGGCTAAACCTAATCCCAGACCTAGACTGTGCAGTTGAATACTTTCAGACTGAGCTCCTGCAAGTCTGGAATTCCCATGCCCCGCTGCGTAAAGTGCGAGTAAGGCTAGGGTCAGACTAACGCAGTATCAACGTGCGTTTAGCGGCACTAAATCACGGCCGTGCTAGCAGCAAATGACGTCCAGTGCCAGGCAGCATACGAAGAACGGCCGCACAAAAGAGCGGCTGCGCAACGCAAGTGGCCAACGAACGCATTTTTTCGAGAACGTGAAACCGCTAGTACTGACGTACAGAGTGCGCTGCGTCCACTAGTGGTGTGTGTGTGTGATTAGGAGATGTCAGACGCTGCTAATGTCCGGTCAACATAACGTCCAGACACAAAAAGTGTTTTATTGATGATCCGTACAAAATCACGGCCGAAAATGCGCATGGTATGACCGCTATTGCGTATTCCGTGAAAAAATGCGTCCATTCGTTCGAACGCACTTTTTCACGGACAACGCGAAAAATGCGTTAGTCTGACCCTAGCCTTAAAGGGACCCATTTCCCCTGGGTTACAGCTGATTTTACACTAATGTACCAGCTTAGAGATTCACTATGGTCAAATTTCAAGAGTACTGGTTCCATGAACGATCACTACAAATACCGAAAATGCCGGAATGAATGCACAAAACAAACAAAAATGGCCAAAGCCCATTACTTCAATGAAAATCTAAACAATAACATATCTAACCCTAGAAACTTTTGGAGAACCATAAGTAACATACAAGCACCCCCAGTCCACTCCCAGCCAGCTGCTGTCAAAGTAAACAACCAAACCCTGCAACACTCCCTAGATGTAGCAAATGCCTTTAATGATTATTTTGTTGGATGTGCCACCACTTTGATTGCCAAGCTAGGAAATGACATGCAATCAGAGAGGCCTCATGCAGGTCAGGCCCCTCCAACTGTGCAAAGTCCCTGTATCAGACAGGAATTCAGTTTTAGACCAGTGCCTGTCAGTGTAGTTACTAAACTTCTCCGTAAGCAAAAAATGAAATACCAGTCTGGACCTGATCAAATACCAGCAATGCTGCTGAAAATCAGTGCGCCAGCAATTGCAAATCCTGTCGCAACCCTAATAAATGAATCACTGGCGACTGGATACATACCCAAACTCTGGAAGACTGCGAGAGTGGTACCTATCCATAAAAGTGGTGACAGTACTTTGGTATCCACCTACCGTCCAATATTGTTGCTCCCTGTAGTGTCAAAAATCTTGGAAAAATGCATCTCTACACAATTACGTGATTATTATCAATATTGGAACTACTTAACCCCGGATCAATTAGGCTTTCGTCCAAATCACTCAACTACAACCGCCCTTTTAAAAGTCTGCAATGATATCCACGCTGGGATGGAACAAGGAAACCTAACTGGAGCCATCTTCCTTGATTTTGCCAAGGCCTTTGACACGGTAGACCATGGCATCTTGCTAGAAAAACTTAAAAACTCTGGCATTGGTGATCGCACGCTAACCTGGTTTCAATCATATGTATCCGACCGATCACAATATGTGTCAATTTCTGGCAGCTCCTCCCTCCCGCTCCCAGTCACGTGCGGTGTACCCCAAGACTCAATACTAGGCCCCCTGCTATTCACAATATTCATAAATGATCTGCCCAACGTCTGCAAAGCCTCAACTATACATATGTACGCAGACGACACTGTAATCTATACCAGCAAACCAAATCTCCCACAGCTGGAGGCCGTGCTGCAAGAACAATTCACAGGGGTAGAAAAGTGGATCAAACACAACGAACTTTTTAAATACTGACAAAACTGTACCGATGCTCTTTGGAACAAAACCTAAACTACACAAATTGCAAAATCCCCATCTATGTGTTGGGACGAAATCAAATGGCACGCTGACCACAGTCACTTCTCTCAAATATCTAGGTATGTGGTTGGACCCTAATCTATCCTTTGGCCACCACATCGATAAACTCTCATCTAAACTTTACCCCAAACTAGGTGCCCTGTACAGAAAAAAATCCTGCCTGAGCCCCGCGGTAAGAAAACAGATTGTACAAAAAATGCTTATGCCAGCTATTGATTACAGAGATGTAGTGTATGCAGCAGCGCCGCAAACACACCTTCAGAAACATACTACATTGCATAACTCCTTCTGCCGTTTTGTGCTACAATGTAACTACATGACCCACCATTGTGACATGTTAAAAGAACTAAACTGGCCATCGCTGGAGTCTAAACGCACCCTTCACCTTTCCAGCCTGGTGTCTAAGAGCATTTCTGGGAAGCTGCCACCCTACCTGAATAGGCTGCTTCCCCCAGCAGCTCCCTCATCCTATAACCTCCGATCCAGGAACAGCACTTACTTGCAATACCACAATACAAAAAGACAGTGGCTCGGTCCTCATTTTCCTACAGGAGCACCACAATATGGAATAACCTCCCAGACACCATCAAATCTTCCCCCAGTCTTAAGTCACTCAAAGCTCCTTACTAACATACCTCAATACAGAATGCACCTGTAAACATGTAACCTAGTGACTATATTTCCTACATATTTATTTTCTGTTAATCTGTATATTTGTGTTGTTTTTTAATATCTTGCATTGTATTACTTTGTATTCTGTAAATGTAACACTTCAATGTTCTTGAACCCAGGACATACTTGAAAACGAGAGAAATCTCAAAGTATCCTTCCTGGTAAAATCCTTTATAAATAAATAAATAAATAACCTAGAGGAAGGGGGTGCCAGTGATGACACACAAATAACTGGCACTCATGTTTTGCCAGCAGCTGCAGCATACTGCCAAGTTGGCTCTAGTGATGAGGAGATAAGGGGTGATGACAATGATGATGAGGTCACTGACTCCACCTGGGTGCCTGATCGAACAGAGGAGTCAAGTGAGGAGGAGGCACAAGAAACACGAGGCACAACATCCTCTATGACCAACCGAAGCACTAGCCAGTCCAAGGCATCAGATGTCAGAGCTGCTCAGGTGCAGAGGAGCGCTGTTGTCTCAAAGCACACATCCAGGAACTCTGCTTTCTGGGAGTTCTTTAAGAAATGTGCAGCACACCCCTCCGTTGCTATTTGTAATCTATGTCAGATGAGGCTTAAGCGTGGGAAAGACACCGGACGCTTGGGTGTAACGTTGGGAGCTTCCAGCCCTACCTGTGTGCTTGAGGGCAGCATGTCTGATGCTGCTCGCTGACCAATGCCCGGTTTAAATGGAGACAGGCAGGGAGGTGGTTGCATGAGGCGCGGCTTGAGTGGGGTGTGGCCTGGTGAAGGTCTTTAAAAACCCTCAGTGTATTCTCAGCAGTTGCCAGATCGTGGTTATCCATACCTGAGCTCCTTGTACCTGACTGCTATATTGAATTAACCCGTTATTGACCTCTGCTTGTTTCTAACTATTCTGCCTTCTGTTGCCCTAGACCATTTTCTTGTACTACGCCACTGCTCTGATATCGACCCGGCTATTCCCATTTGACCATTCTGAACTCTGTATTCCTGATTCTGGCTCGGCTGACTACTCCCCTGTTGTTAACCCTTTCTGTCTAGCTAGTTTACCTGGCCAAGTCTAAGGACCAGACAGTTAGAGATCTTTCATGGCTACTCTGTTTGTAGCTTCTGGGCTCTGTGGAGTGTGGGGTGTTAAGTACTGTGTGGTGGGATCTGGGCACTGTGACATTACGATCTGGCCACTATGGATCCCGCAGACTTAACACAGCACTTGGCTAACTTTGTATCCAGACAGGATGAGCAGGATCATAGGATGGATCAGTTGCTATTGCCTTACAAACTATCCTGACTCGTACGGCTCACCTGGAACCAGCTGGGTTGCACCCCCGCTTGATATACCTGTGTCCCTGTCGTTCAGACATCCCAGGTACACATGACCGCTCCTATGAGGTTTGACGGTACTCCCTCAGAGTGCCGGGGATTTTTGGTCCATGTGGATATTCATTTAAAATTAAATCCACAGATTTTTTCTCTGACATTGCCAAAGTGGGGTTCATTATTAATCATCTGTCTGGCAGAGCATTGACATGGGCGACTCCGTTATGGGAGGCAGAGAAGCCTATCATACGGGATTATAAAGAATTCATAGCCGAGTTACAACGTACTTTTAATCCTACCAGAAAGGCCACGGTAGCTGGCAAATCCTTGTTCCGCATACGTCAAGGAACAGGACTGTGTCTGATTATGCCATAGAATTTAAAACCTTGATCTCTGATGTGAACTGGACAAATGAGACACTGGTTCTGGCTTTTATGGAGGGGTTATCAGAGTCATTGATGCATGAATTGGCTCCACGTAAACTACCTGAGGTATTGTGTGAACTCATTGATTATTGTATAGATCTGGATAATCAGATAAGGGACAGAAGGACTCCAAGAGAGAAGCCCAAGAGACCGTTACCTAGGTTGGCCCCTGTCTTTCAGCACCACCAAGAGAGTTATCTCCTCCCTCTGAGCCTATGCAACTAGGCCGTACTAGGCTTACAGAGGAAGAGAGAACAAGGCGTTTTCGTGAGGGATTGTGCCTGTATTGTGGTTTGGGGGGACATGTACGATTTCAATGTCCTACTCATCCTAAGATGCATGATAAGCCGGAAAAACTACCGCACCTAAGGCAGCTGAGGAGACAGGCCTTGGGTGTGACGTGCATGTCTCCTGTCAAAGACACTAAACTTATGTTACCAGTATCCTTGGCTTGGGAGACCAAGACCACACATACTACACTTTTTTGGATTCTGGGGCTGCTGGCAACTTTAGCGATGTTAACTACGCTTCTTCCATTTCTCTACCTCTGGTTGTAAGAGAGACACCCTTAGCCGTCGAAGCCATAGACGGCAGACCGTTATCCTGCCCAGGATTACTCACGATACGGTTACAGTGGTTCTTACCACTGGTCTCTTGCATAAAGAAGAAATCATATATTTCAAGTTATCCATTCACCTTCCAATCCTGTTGTACTTGGTTTCCCTTGGTTGGTGGAACATAATCCTGTTATTGATTGGGCTAAGGGAGAGATACTGTCTTGGAGTCCTGCTTGTTTTGGGACTTGTTTAATACCATTCAGCATGTCGGTGCCCTGAACACACCCACAGCTCCTCCATTGTCTACAGAGGTTCCTGACCAATATGCCGACCTCAGGGCTGTATTTGATAAAAGAGAGGCAGAGAAACTGCCTCCACATAGACCATATGATTGTGCCATAGATATTCATCCTGGTACCATGCCTCCTCGAGGCAAAGTATATCCTCTTTCCATAAAGGAGAACCAAATCATGGAAGAGTACATAAAGGAGAATTTGGAGAGAGGTTTTATCCGACGTTCCTCTTCGCCAGCAGGGGCTGGGTTCTTTTTTGTGTCTAAAAAAGAGGGAGATTTACGCCCGTGTATCGATTATAGGGGGCTTAACAAGAATCACCATTAAGAATGTGTACCCTATCCCTCTCATATCAGAATTGTTCGACAGGTTAAGGGGGTCAGCAGTATACACAAAACTTGATTTAAGAGGAGCTTACAACCTGATACGTATAAAAGAGGGGCATGAGTGGAGAACAGCATTTAACACCAGGAGTGGGCATTATGAATACTTGGTCATGCCTTTCGGTCTTTGTAATGCTCCAGCGGTATTCCAGGATTTTATTAATGATGTGCTCAGAGATTTCTTACAAACCTTGTTATAGTATACCTAGACGATATATTGATTTACTCTCCCGATCTGAAAACCCACCATGCACATGTCAGACAGGTATTAGCAAAATTACTGGACAATGGTCTTTATTGCAAACTAGAGAAGTGTTTATTCGACATTACTACTGTGAATTCCTTGGGTATATTATCACTCCAGAAGGTTTTGAGATGGATCCTTCTAAACTCACGGCCATCTCAGAATGGCCTCTCCCTCAAGGTCTCAAGCCATACAGAGGTTTCTGGGGTTTTCCAACTATTATAGGAGATTTATCAAGAATTATTCCGCTGTAGCCTCCCCTATCATTAATATGACACGTAAAGGTCTGAAGAACCAGATCTGGTCTTCTCAATCCAAACAAGCATTCGAGGCCCTCAAACAAGCTTTCACTTCCACTCCCGTGTTACGGCATCCTGATCCCAGGATTTCGTTTGTTCTTGAGTTGATGCTTTCCGAGATAGGCATTGGGGCTGTCCTGTCTCAAAGAGAGTCTCCAGGAAAACCTCTACATCTTGTGGGTTCTTTTCAAGAAATTATCACACCAGCAGAACGCAAATATGATATATCGGTAACAGAGAATTGCTTGCTATTGTGTCTGCCCTATCAGAGTGGAGACATTTGTTGGAAGGTACTCTTGATCCTTTATTGATAATTACTGATCATAAGAACCTTACGTACATCGGGATGCTAAACGTTTGAACGCGAGACAGGCCAGGTGGTCATTGCTACTGTCTCGGTTTAATTTTGTATTGACTTACAGACCAGGTGACCGCAATGTAAAGGCTGATGCCTTATCTCGTCAATATGACCCGTATGAATCTAATACACAAGACCACAATCCTATAGTTCCTCCTGAAAATATTGTGGCTTCACAGTCTTGTCTGTCTCCTCGCCTTTCCTGGAACGCCTCCAGGCAGTTCAAGTAGGGGCTCCACCTGACAAGCCTCCAGATATGTTGTTTGTACCTGAAAAGGAAACAAGAATTACTCATAATGTTTCATGATTCTAAACCAGCAGGTCATCCTGGTATTACTAAGACTCTTACCAGTATCTCCAGACAGTTCTGGTGGCCCACCATGCGACAGGACGTACATCTGTTTGTTTTGGCTTGTCAAGTCTGTGCCAGAAGCAAAACCAGTAAATCCTTGCCTGTCGGTCTATTGCAGCCTTTACCCATGCCTAAGAGGCCTTGGTCTCATCTATCTATGGATTTTATTGTGGACTTGTCGAAGTCCAAGGGTCATACTGTGGTTCTGACAGTTGTAGACCGCTTCTCCAAAATGGCTCATTTTGTCCCTCTACCTAAGCTTCCTACAGCCAAAGAACTGGCGGTTGTATTTGCTAGAGAGATTGTACGAATACATGGGGTTCCGTCTGAAATAGTCTCTGACAGAGGAGCCTAGTTCGTCTCTCGTTTCTGGAGGGTTTTCTGTGCAGAGATGGGGTGCGATTGGCCTTCTCTTCAGCATATCATCCACAAACCAATGGGGCAGCAGAGAGGGCAAATCAGGGTCTCGAGCAGTACATACTTGCTTTTACCACACAACAACAAAACAATTGGTCGGAGTTGTTGCCCTGGGCTGAGTATGCACATAATAACGCCGTTAACGAGACCACTGGCTACTCTCCTTTTTCTGCCATCTATGGTTTTTTCCCTCCGGCTCTACTGCTTCAGTTTACTGAACAGGTCATCCCGGCTCTCGATGACCATCTCACTCAACTGCAAGAGATTTGGAGACAGATTCGAGAAAATATATGGAGAGCAATGTTGCTGTCCAGAAACGCAAGGCTGACAGGCATAGTTACAAGCTCCCTCCTATAACGTGGGGGATAGAGTTTGGTTGTCCACTAGGAACGTGAAGTTGCGGGTGCCTTCTATGAAAATGGCACCTCGGTTTATAGGTCCATATAGGATCATTCGCCGCGTTAATCCTGTGGCTTATGCTCTTGCCTTCCTAAACATCTTCGCATTGCAAAAAATCTTCCACACCTCCCTACTGAAGCCATTGTTGTGTAAACAGGTACACACGGGTCGTTCCTCCTCCCCACCTATTCAGGTTGATGGTGAATCTGAGTATGAGGTTAGGAGGGTTTTGGATTCTAGCTGTGCAGGGGCGCTCTGCAGTACTGTCGATTGGGTGGGTTATGGTCCAGAAGACCCGGTCCTGGATTCCAGCTTCCCGACATGTCTGCCTCTAGGTTGGTCAGGGCGTTCCATGCCTCACACCCCGATCGCCCTGGTGGTCGTCCTGCCGCTCGTTCCTGTTGGTCGTCCGGTGCCTCCCGTGGAAGAGGGGGGTACTGTAACGTCGGGAGCTTCCAGCCCTAACTGTGTGCTTGAGGGCAGCCATGTCTGAGCTGCTCGCTGACCAATGCCCGGTTTAAATGGAGACAGGCAGAGTGGTTGCCATGAGGCGCGGCTTGAGTGGGGGGCGTGGCCTGGTGAAGGTCTTTAAAAACCCCCAGTGTATTCTCAGCAATTTGCCAGATCGGGTTATCCATACCTGAGCTCCTTGTACCTGACTGCTATTTGAATTAACCCGTTATGACCTCTGCTTGTTTCTGGCTATTCTGCTCTGTTGCCCTAGACACATTTCCTTGTACTACGCCATCTGCTCTGATATCGACCCGGCTATTCCATTTGACCAATTCTGAACTCTGTATTCCTGATCTGCTGTCACGGATCCCCCTGATACTAGAGTGGTGGTCCCTATAGCGCAGGACACTCTCTACCCTTCCGATCCTTAGAGTGGTCGGCCACGACTAGACAGACTACTAGAATGGCAGTACAGAGCACATACAAGAGAGACGTCACGGATCCTTCTGTTTATCTGACTAGTGGTCCCTAGACGCAGGACACTCTCTACCCTTCCGATCCTTAGAGTGGTCGGCACGACTAGACAGACATAGAATGATACACAAGACTTAGAACTTGCTCTCCCAAGACCCTAACAACAAAGGGGTAGTCTGATGTGTGCTTAGGGTGCCACACAGACTGACCTCAATACCAGAATTAGAAGAGTTAATGCCAATACCAGGGGTTACGCACAGAATGGTTCGTTCGCCAATGCCAAGGATCATACACAGAGTGGTTCGTTCGCACAATGCCAGGGGTCATACACAGAATCGTTAGTTTCCAATGCCAAGGGTCATACACAGAATCGTTAGTTTGCCAATGCCAGGGGTCATACACAGAATCGTTAGTTTGCCAATGCCAGGGGTCATACACAGAATCGTTAGTTTGCCAATGCCAGGGGTCATACACCAGAATCGTTAGTTTGCCAATGCCAAGGGTCATACACAGAATCATAATTAGTCAAAATATACAGAGCTCTGCGGGAAGTAACTACCACGTCAGGGCACCGGCGTCTCTGTGAGTCTGGGCTTTAAACCCGGCGGGTCCGCGTCTCGCCGCCAGGCCCGCCCCGCCCCGCGTCCCACGTGTGCGGAAGCGCCCGCAATATCACTCGGCGCCTGGCCAGCGAGCAGCGAGGAGAATGCTGCCAGGCGCCGGGGGGTGCGGGGGCCACCGTGACAGAACCCCCCCCTCGGGCGGCCACTGGACGACCCCCAGGAGCGCGGGGATGAGCCAAATAGAAAGCCCTCACCAACCGAGGAGCATGAACCTCAGTAGCCGGGAGCCAAGAGCGATCCTCTGGACCGTAGCCCACCCAGTCAACCAAGTACTGAAGGACCCCCCTAGAAACCCTGGCGTCCAGAATGGCCTCAACTTCAAACTCCTCCTCGCCTCCACACAGAGACAGGAGGAGGGGGGACACGGACCCTGGTGTACCGATTACACAAGAGTGGTTTTAAAAGGCTCACGTGGAACACATTGTGTATCCTGATATGGGAGGGCAGTGCCAAAGCATAGGAGACCGGATTGATTCGCCGCAGAATCTTATAGGGCCCTATGTATCTGGGTGCCAGTTTCATAGAGGGTACTAAGAGCTTGATGTTCCGTGAAGAAAGCCAAACCCTGTCCCCAACTTAATACACGGGTGCCGGCCTCCTGTGTCTGTCGGCCTTGATCTTCTGGATACCACTGCTATCCTCCAGTGCCCTTTTAACCCTTCCCCAAGTTTCTTTCAATGACGCTAAATGCTCATCCAGAGCAGGAATCGCGGTATCAGGAAATGTAGCAGGGAGCACGGGAGGATCAAAACCGTAAACAGTGAAGAAAGGGGAATGTCCTGTGGCTTCGCTCACTGCACTGTTCAAGGCATACTCTGCCCACGGTATCAGGTCTGACCAGTTATCTTGTCGTTCGGATATAAAAGCACCTGAGATATTTCTCTATATTTTGATTGGCTCGTTCTGCTGCTCCGTTGGTCTGGGGGTGATAGGCCGAAGAGAAGGATAGGTCTATCCCCACATTCTTGCAAAACCCTTTCCAGAATCTGGAGGGGATCCCCCTATCAGAGACAATCCCAAGAGGAATACCGTGTATGCGGACCACATTGGTAATGAAAATGGGCACCAGTTCGGCTGCCGAAGGAAGTTTCCGAAGAGGAACATAGTGACCCATTTTGGAGAATCGATCAATGACCGTGAGTATTACAGTATTCCCTTTTGACTCGGGTAACTCTACTATAAAATCCAAGCTAAATGCGACGGTCGTTCGGGGATTGGCAGAGGCTGGAGTAAACCAATGGGCGCTGTTTTTGGGACTTTTATGTCTTGTGCACACCTCGCACACGGTTATGTAATCCTTAACATCACGGCGCACCGTGGCCACCAGAGGAGTTTACGTATACTAGACACTGTTTTGGTGATCCCCATATGCCCAGAGGTTTTGTTATCATGATAAAGTTTTAGTACTTCTTCTCTTTCGTTCTCAGGTACAAAGAGTTTCGCAGGAGGTCTCCCCCAGGAGCTGTACCCTGGGCGGTCTGCAATCTTAACATCAGAGGAGACGAGACACTAATCGTGGTAAGGGCTATAATCTTTCCTGGGGTACAATGGGATGCTGATCTTGGATGTTATGTTCGTAGGATTCGTATTGTCTTGACAATGCGTCTGCTTTAATGTTTCTTGACCCAGGTCTATATGTGAGGACGAAATTAAAGCTTGAAAGAAACAATGACCATCTCGCTTGTCTGGCATTTAACCGTTTAGCGTCTCCAATGTACGTAAGATTCTTATGATCGGTTATGATGGAGCCCTAGACCCCTCCAAGTATCTCCATTCCGTCAAGGCTGCGATAACTGCTAACAACTCTCTATTTCCGATATCATAGTTCTCTCTGCCGGGACAACTTTCGGGAATAGAAGCCGCATGGATGCAAGGGTTTGTCGGGTGCCTCCCTTTGGGACAAGACTGCACCAAGACCTAGCTCGGAGGCGTCACTTCAACCTGGAAAGGCAGAGCCGGATCTGGATGTCGGAGAACAGGGCAGTTGTGAATGCCTGTTAAGTGCCTCAAAGGCTTGACTGGCCTGGGGTGTCCATTTCTGATTCACCACCCTTTTTTAGTCATAGCCGTGAGGGGAGCTACCAAGGCCGAAAAGTTTTTAATGAACCTCCGGTAGTAATTAGTAAACCCCAGAAACCTCTGGATGGCTTTAAGCCCTTGGGGTAAAGGCCAGTCAAGAATCGCTGAGAGTTTTTAGGATCCATTTGAAACCCTCAGGGGTTATTACCCAAGGAAGTGCACTGTCTCTATGTCGAATAAGCATTTCTCTAGTTTACAATATAACCCAGCCTTCAATAATCTCTTCAACACTTGTTGCACATGGACGTGATGGTGTCCTTATCAGGAGAGTATAGGAGGATGTCGTCCAGATATACTATAACGAACGTTTGCAGAAAGTCCCTTAGGGTGTCGTTTATGAGGTCCTGGAAAACGGCTGGCGCATTGCATAACCCAAAGGCATCACCAAGTATTCGTAATGCCCGCTACGTGTATTAAAAGCCGTTTTCCATTCATGCCCCTTCTTAACCCTGACCAGGTTGTACGCTCCGCGTAAATCAAGTTTCGTATAAATACGGGCCCCTTTTAATCGGTCGAACAATTCTGTTATAAGAGGTATTGGGATATGCATTTCTTATGGTAATCCTATTCAAACCTCTGTAATCGATGCAAGGTCGCAGGTCACCTCTTTTTTGGAAACGAAAAAGAAACCTGCTCCTGCTGGAGAGGAGGATCGTCTGATAAATCCTCGCTCTAGATTCTCCCTTATATATTCCTCCATAATGTCGTTTTCCTTTTGTGACAAAGGGTATACGTGTCCTCTAGGAGGCATAGTACCAGGGAGCAACTCTATAGCACAGTCATAAGGGCGATGCGGTGGTAGGACCTCAGTCCTGGTTTTAGAGAACACCTCCTTTAGCGCCATATAACATTCAGGGACTTCGGTGGACAAAAGGAGGTGCTGTAGCAATATTGAGGCTACCAATCGCATTAACCCTGCCCAGGCACTTTGACTGGCAACTAGGACCCCAACACTTTATATCTCGCTGGGCCCAATCAATCACCGGTTATGCTCTATTAACCATGGGACCCAAGAACGACAGGACATGAGGGAGAGTCGATAATCTGGAATCGTATGGTTTCACGGTGCAGAACTCCTGTAGTCATGCATACATCAATAGTGTCGTGAGTGATGGGGGACATGACAGGGGTTTTCCGTCTATGGCTTCCACCATTAGAGGGCCTCTCCTTTAGAACCAGAGGTAAGAGGTTTTTGGCGGCAAAACATCTGTCCATAAAATTACCTGAGGCTCCAGAGTCTAGGAATGCCTCAGTCTCGAGGTGAACCCCCTCCCAGATGAGGGAGATAGGTACCAGAATCCGGGTTTTTTTTTTTTCATCGTCCACAAAGGAGGCATACAGAGAACCGATAACCTGGGTATTAGCTGTTCTTTGACCTGATTTGTTAGTCTCACCCCTGCTACCCCTGGGTCTCTGAGGACATTGAAGGCGGAAATGATCTGCCCCAGCACAATAAAAGCAGAGCCCCCTTTCTCTTCTGTGAGCTCTTTCTGCCTCTGAAATACCCGTTTTTCCTATCTGCATGGGTTCAACGGCCGGTACACATCAGTCTTTGCGGTCTCCGGGTTGCCTGATGTAGTGGTGTGTCTGGGTACTAAGGGCAAAGGAGGCAGGACCCTTCTGGGTCTATCTCTGGGGTGTCTCCTTTCCCTGATTTGATCGTCCATGGCAATGCAGAAATCAACCAAATGATCCAGATGTTCTGGTAATTTTAAGGGAGCCAACTCAAACATAAAAGCCTCGTTCAGGCCTTCGGTAAAGGCTAGGGTTAAAACGTCGTTCGGCCAGTGTACCTCAGAAGACAAAGTCTTAAACTCTATGGCATAGTCGGAGACCCTCCTATTACCCTGTTTGATGTGAAACAGGGATCTACCCGCATTGGTAGCCCTTCTAGAGGGATCAAAGGTACGTTTTAACTCGGAGGTAAAACCCTCATAGTCATAAATGATGGGTTTCTTATTCTCCCACAAGGGCGTGGCCCATAATAAAGCTTTTTCGGTTAGATGATTAATCAGATAGCCTACTTTGGCTTTATCAGACATACAGGACCCTGGATTGTTCTCGAACAGGATCTCGAGTTGGGTCAGAAAGCCCCGGCATAAGTTTGGTGTACCATCATAGCGTACGGGTGCCTTCATACTGAGCCTACATCCCTCGGGAGCGGCCGAACTGACCCTAGGCACTACTGGGTCTGGAGGGCTTGCAGTTCCAGAACTGGATCGATTTAACAGGGTTTGCAGGGCAAGAGCAATCTGGTCCATTCTATGGTCCTGCTCTTCTTGTCTGGCTGCAATACGGGTCAACTGATTAGAGAGGTCTGCGGGATCCATTGGCCCTGACGTAATGTCACGGATCCCCCTGATACTAGAGTGGTGGTCCCTATACGCAGGACACTCTCTACCCTTCCGATCCTTAGAGTGGTCGGCACGACTAGACAGACTACTAGAATGGCAGTACAGAGCACATACAAGAGAGACGTCACGGATCCTTCTGTTTATCTGACTAGTGGTCCCTAGACGCAGGACACTCTCTACCCTTCCGATCCTTAGAGTGGTCGGCACGACTAGACAGACATAGAATGATACACAAGACCTTAGAACAATTAGCTCTTCCAAAACCCCTAACAACACAAGGGGTAGTCTGATGTGTGCTTAGGGTGCCACACAGACTGACCTCAATACCAGAATTAGAAGAGTTAATGCCAATACCAGGGGTTACGCACAGAATGGTTCGTTCGCCAATGCCAGGGATCATACACAGAGGGTTCGTTCGCCAATGCCAGGGGTCATACACAGAATCGTTAGTTTGCCAATGCCAGGGGTCATACACAGAATCGTTAGTTTGCCAATGCCAAGGGTCATGCACAGAATCGTTAGTTTGCCAATGCCAGGGGTCATACACAGAATCGTTAGTTTGCCAATGCCAGGGGTCATACACAGAATCGTTAGTTTGCCAATGCCAAGGGTCATACACAGAATCATTAATGAGTCAAAATATACAAGAGCTCTGCGGGAAGTAACTACCACGTCAGGGCACCGGCGTCTCTGTGAGTCTGGGCTTTAAACCCGGCGGGTCCGCGTCTCGCCGCCAGGCCCCGCCCCCCGGCGTCCCACGTGTGCGGAAGCGCCCGCAATATCACTCGGCGCCTGGCCAGCGAGCAGCGAGGAAGCTGCTGCCAGGCGCCGGGGGGGTGCGGGGGCCACCGTGACACTGGCTCGGCTGACTACTTCCCCGTGTTGTAAACACCTTTCTGTCTAGCTAGTTTTTTCTTGGCCATTCTAAGGACCAAGACAGTTAGAGATCTTTCATGGCTATCTGTTTGTAGCTTCTGGGCTCTGTGGAGTGTGTTGGTGTAAGTACTGTATGGTGGGATCTGGGAAAACCGTGACAGGGTACCACGTGCGTGAGGCGACATATGTCACCTGCCACGCATCCCATTGGCGCAAAACTTTTGCGTAGGTCCTCCTCCTCATCTGTCTCTTACCCCCACTGTATGTCCTGCCATGTCATTGCCTGCTAACAACCTCCACTGACAGGGATGATGCAACAGCAATGGATGTACCAGGTCCTTCCTCACAATATGACAGCATCAACATCAGCTGAAGATTTACGCAGTCAGATTACGTTGCCCCAGCTGCTGCAATGTAAGAAAAATATAGTCCCAACCATTCCCAAGCACAGCGTCTAAATTCCAGCTTAGCTAAATTACCTCGCATTGCAAGCTGCTGCCTTTCCAGCTGTGGACTCTGCTCCCTTCCGTGAATTTGCTGAATGTGCTGTACCACAGTGGCATGTTCCAAAACGCCATTACTTTTCACGCCAAGGCCATTCCAGCACTATACCAGCACGTGGAAGACAATGTTATCGAGTCATTGGGAAAGGCAGTCAGCAGCAAGGTGCATGTGACTTTAGACATGTGTTCCAGCAAGCATGGACAGGGTGGTTACATTTCCTTCACAGCACACTGGGTAACTCTGATTGCAGCTGGGAGGGATCCAAGACTGGGCTCTGTGCTGGAGCTTGTTCATTCACCACGTCTCCAGAAAGCTGCTTGTATGAGGTCTGTCTGCTCCACCACCACCTCTCCCTCTTCCTCCTCCTCCTCATTCTGTGTCTCTGGTGAAGTGGCAGCTAAACCGATGCGTGGCAGGGGCTACGCAATGGCTCAAGCAAAAAGATGCCATACTGTGCTTGAGCTGGTTTGTTTAGGGGACAGGAGCCACACCAGGCCAGAAATTATGTCAGCTCTACAGGGGCAGGTGCAGAGATGGTTAACACCACGCCAGCTTCAGCTGGGAATAGTCGTCTGTGATAATGGCAGCAACCTTCTCTCTGCCCTACGCCAGGATAAGTTGACGCAGGTACCATGCCTAGCACACGTCCTAAATCTGGAGGTACAGCGTTTCCTAACCAGGTACCCAGGGCTGGCAGAGCTTCTCAGCCAGGCCAGAAAAGTCTGCAGCCACTTCAGACGGTCATTCCCAGCAAGCGTTCGCCCTGGCAGAAATTCAAAGAGAATTCTAACCTTCCCACAAACCGTCTGATTCTGTGACATGCCCACCAGGTGGAACTCGACATTAGCAATGCTGCAGCGTCTGCACAAGCAGCAGAGGGCCATCAACTAGTATCTGTGAGTATGGCACAAGGACCGGTTCAGGTCAACTTGTTTTTCCCCCCGCAGTGGCTGATGATCAAGGATGCATGCACTGTACTGTCACCATTTGAAGAGGCAATGGGGATGGTGAGCAGGGACAGTGCATGCATCAGTGATACAATTCCTTTAGTGTTCCTGCTGGAGCACACTCTGCGGGGAATTATAGATGTGGCTCTAGAGGCAGAGCAGCGGGAGGAAGAGGAGGCCTTCCCTAGCTCTGAATGCCCCAGTCTTTCTGCAGACAGCATTCCAGCGGGTTCTCCTCAGATCAGACAGGAGGAGGATGAGGAGTAGGAATATTTAAGTAGTGGGGGCATTGAAGGTGGGGATTCCTCAAGGGAGAGTTTTGTGTGCCCAGAAACACAAGGACTGGTACGTAGCTGGGAGGATGAAGTGCACGATGGGGTCATCCTCTTCATTGAGCAGGAAGACTCGGAAGCTAATGCCACCTCCAACCTACGCTGCATGGGCTCCCTTATTATGCAAAGCCTGCTAAAGGACCCCAGGATTCGTGCTATCAAGGAGAGGAATCATTACTGGTTGGCAACCCTTCTTGATCCAGGTTACAAGGGGAAAGTTGCAGAGCTCATCCTGCCCGCACAGAGGGAGCACAGGATGAAAAAACTTGAGGACGCTCTAAAGTGACACTGGTATAACACCTTTCCAGGCACCGGTAGGTTACCAAGTGATGACACAGGTGCTTCCGAGGCTGCGGATAATCAGAGGAATAGTGGTGAAGGCCGGGGCCGCTTGACTGATGCCTTAATAAAATTTTTTAGTCCATGACGCCCAGGGATGTCAAATGTAGGCACCCATTGCCAGCGTCTTCACCATATGGTGCAGGACTACCTAGTGTAACGTTGGGGGCTTCCAGCCTCTCCAGTGTGCTTGAAGGCAGCATGTTTGATGCTGCTCGCTGACCAACGCCCGGTTTAAATAGAGACAAGCAGGGAGGTGGCTGCATGAGGCGTGGCTTGAGAGGGAGCGCGGTCGGTGAAGGTCTTTAAAAACCCTAAATTCCTTCTCAGCAGTGCCAGATCGTGATTATCCATACCTGAGCTCCTTGTACCTGAATTCTCTCGTGATTTAACCTGTTATTGACCTCTGCTTGCTTACTGACTATTCTGCCTTCCGTTGCCCTAGACTATTTTCTTGTACTACGCTTCTGCACTGATATCGACCCGGTTATTCCATTTGACTATTCTATACTCTGGTATTCCTGATTCTGGCTCGTCTGACTACCCCGTGTTGCTAACCTGGTTTTGTATTTCGACATTGTCTTTGATTAACCCTTTCTGTCTAGCTAGTATACCTGGCCAATTCTAAGGACCAGACAGTTACGGATTCTTCTACGGCTACTCTGTTGGTAGCTTTTGGGCTCTGTGGAGTGTTGGGCGTTAAGGACTGCGTGGTCGGATCCAGGAACCGTGACACCTAGGGGCAAGGGCAGACCTGGATAATTTTCCAGCAGATGATGCACTGGCTTACTGGGTGTTGAGATTGGATCACTGGCCAGAATTTAGCCAATATGCTATGCAGCTACTAGGTTGCCCTTCATCTAGCGTGCTTTCTGAAAGGACGTTCATAGACAAGAGGTTTTGTCACAGACAAACGAGTGCGTCTGTCCACTGACTCTGTAGACCGGCTGACATTTATAAAAATGGATCAGTTGTGGATCAGCAGCTATCAATCCCCTGATGCTGAAGTAACGGAATAGATCGAGGATGTCCTCTGCATTCACAAAACCTCCAACACTGAACTCTTCCACAATACCACAAAAGGGTTACAGTGTGAAGGCACTTGCTGCCATGAAAGGCACAATATTTGGCTGCACTGACGCCTGTGCCACATTTATATCATTTTAATTTTTTGAACCGCAGGGTCCAACCCTGCACTCTTCCACAGTAGCATACAATGGTTACAGTGTGAAGGCACTTGCTCCCACCAAAGGCACAATATTTGGCTGCACTGACACTGACGCCTATATTTTCCAGATTTATAACACTTTAATTTTTTGAACCGCAGGGTCCATCCCTGCACTCTTCCACAATACCACAGAGGGGATACAAAATAAATGTACTTGCTGGCCTGGCACCAAAAGCACAATATTTGGGTGCACTACCACTGACGCCTTTACCAGATTCATATCCTCAGAGGGGTTACGGTGTGACGGCACTGTTGCCGACCCTAAAGGCCCAATTTTAAAGCACCTATTGTTACTTTTTTTTGTTTTTTAAATGTTTCTATACATCCTACAAATCCGCCACTTCACGGGCAGGTTATGGGGACCTCCTAGGCACGATATTTGAAGGAATTTTTTGTTTTTATTCTTATCCTTTATTTCATGGAAAACTCACTGTTCCTTTAAAAACTTTTTTTTAACTTTTTGTCCTTGTTTCCCGTCCCCCAGGGCACTACCCAGACCCCCATACACCTTTTATGGCAAATATCTAGCATATATGCCCTCTTGGATGACACTCTAAAAATCGAATTTTGAGTCCCATTGACTTGTATTGAGTTTGAATTCGAACATTTGGAAAGTCCGAGTTCGAATGCGAACCGAAATCGGGTGTTCGGCTCATCCCTATCCAGGATCACATGGCCGATCTGGCAGCCCTAGGTGCGCCCCGCCCCTACCTGCTTATCTCACACATGCTCATGGTATTTTATTTAGGTATTAAATGCATTTAAAACAGATTTTACTGAAAACCGTTGTTTCGTGGTTTTTCAGATGCTGCTTTAAATTTTTTCTTGTGATCTTTTTGTTGTGGAAATTACATTTCAGACATAGTTAATAAAACATATAATTATGGTGATTTCGAGCCGCTCGCTGTATCATTCCTACAAATTTAAGCCGTTCTGCGTTTCCTCGCGCGCGACGCTCGCAGCGTTTTTGGATATTTTAATTGCAGGGAGTGGATTTAAAATATAAATTTGTGAAGACGTGGGCTTTTCCCTGGAGGGATCTGAAACGTTAACATCGTCCATGAAGAAATCAACTGAAAGTACAGGATCTGATGCTAAAAGAGGTCAAGAGATATGAGATGCGCGAGCCCGGCCCCCACCCTCTGCCCCCACCCTCTGCCCCACCCCGTTACCACAGAAATTAATGATTTTATTTAAGCCACATACACTGACAGCTCTCCTGGAGTGTATTAGTGTGGAATGTCAGTATGTGTGTGAATGCGGGAGTGTATTAGTGTAGAATGTCAGTATGTGTGTGAATGCGGGAGTGTATTAGTGTGGAATGTCAGTATGTGTGTGAATGCAGGAGTGTATTAGTGTGGAATGTGAGTGTGTGTGAATGCGGGAGTGTATTAGTGTGGAATGTGAGTGTGTGAATGCGGGAGTGTATTAGTGTGGAATGTCAGTATGTGTGTGAATGCGGGAGTGTATTAGTGTGGAATGTGAGTGTGTGTGAATGCGGGAGTGTATTAGTGTGGAATGTGAGTGTGTGAATGCGGGAGTGTATTAGTGTGGAATGTCAGTATGTGTGTGAATGCGGGAGTGTATTAGTGTAGAATGTCAGTATGTGTGTGAATGTGGGAGTGTATTAGTGTGGAATGTCAGTATGTGTGTGAATGTGGGAGTGTATTAGTGTGGAATGTCAGTATGTGTGTGAATGCGGGAGTGTATTAGTGTGGAATGTCAGTATGTGTGTGAATGCGGGAGTGTATTAGTGTGGAATGTGAGTGTGTGTGAATGCTGGAGTGTATTAGTGTAGAATGTCAGTATGTGTGTGAATGCAGGAGTGTATTAGTGTGGAATGTCAGTATGTGTGTGAATGCGGGAGTGTATTAGTGTGGAATGTCAGTATGTGTGTGAATGCGGGAGTGTATTAGTGTGGAATGTCAGTATGTGTGTGTGAATGCGGGAGTGTATTAGTGTGGAATGTCAGTATGTGTGTGAATGCGGGAGTGTATTAGTGTGGAATGTCAGTATGTGTGTGAATGCGAGAGTGTATTAGTGTGGAATGTCACTATGTGTGTGAATGCGGAGTGTATTAGTGTGGAATGTCAGTATGTGTGTGAATGCGGGAGTGTATTAGTGTGGAATGTCAGTATGTGTGTGAATGCGGGAGTGTATTAGTGTAGAATGTCAGTATGTGTGTGAATGCGGAGTGTATTAGTGTGGAATGTCAGTATGTGTGTGAATGCGGGAGTGTATTAGTGTGGAATGTCAGTATGTGTGTGAATGCGGGAGTGTATTAGTGTGGAATGTCAGTATGTGTGTGAATGCGGGAGTGTATTAGTGTAGAATGTCAGTATGTGTGTGAATGCGGGAGTGTATTAGTGTGGAATGTCAGTATGTGTGTGAATGTGGGAGTGTATTAGTGTGGAATGTCAGTATGTGTGTGAATGCGGGAGTGTATTAGTGTGTAATGTCAGTATGTGTGTGAATGCGGGAGTGTATTAGTGTGGAATGTCAGTATGTCTGTGAATGTGGGAGTGTATTAGTGTGGAATGTCAGTATGTGTGTGAATGTGGGAGTGTATTAGTGTGGAATGTCAGTATGTGTGTGAATGCAGGAGTGTATTAGTGTGGAATGTCAGTATATTATGTCAGTATGTGTGTGAATGCAGGAGTGTATTAGTGTGGAATGTCAGTTTATTATGTCAGTATGTGTGTGAATGTGGGAGTGTATTAGTGTGGAATGTCAGTATATTATGTCAGTATGTGTGTGAATGCAGGAGTGTATTAGTGTGGAATGTCAGTATATTATGTCAGTATGTGTGTGAATGTGGGAGTGTATTAGTGTGGAATGTCAGTATATTATGTCAGTATGTGTGTGAATGCAGGAGTGTATTAGTGTGGAATGTCAGTATATTATGTCAGTATGTGTGTGAATGCAGGAGTGTATTAGTGTGGAATGTCAGTATATTATGTCAGTATGTGTGTGAATGCAGCAGTGTATTAGTGTGGAATGTCAGTATGTGTGTGAATGCGGGAGTGTATTAGTGTGGAATGTCAGTATGTGTGTGAATGCGGGAGTGTATTAGTGTGGAATGTCAGTATGTGTGTGAATGCGGGAGTGTATTAGTGTGGAATGTCAGTATGTGTGTGAATGCGGGAGTGTATTAGTGTAGAATGTCAGTATGTGTGGGAATGCGGGAGTGTTAGTGTGGAATGTCAGTATGTGTGTGAATGCAGGAGTGTATTAGTGTGGAATGTCAGTATGTGTGTGAATGCAGGAGTGTATTAGTGTGGAATGTCAGTATGTGTGTGAATGCAGGAGTGTATTAGTGTAGAATGTCAGTATGTGTGTGAATGCGGGAGTGTATTAGTGTGGAATGTCAGTATGTGTGTGAATGCGGGAGTGTATTAGTGTGGAATGTCACTATGTGTGTGAATGCGGGAGTGTATTAGTGTAGAATGTCAGTATGTGTGTGAATGCAGGAGTGTATTAGTGTAGAATGTCAGTATGTGTGTGAATGCAGGAGTGTATTAGTGTAGAATGTCAGTATGTGTGTGAATGCGGGAGTGTATTAGTGTGGAATGTCAGTATGTGTGTGAATGCGGGAGTGTATTAGTGTGGAATGTCAGTATGTGTGTGAATGCGGGAGTGTATTAGTGTGGAATGTCAGTATGTGTGTGAATGCGGGAGTGTATTAGTGTGGAATGTCAGTATGTGTGTGAATGCGGGAGTGTATTAGTGTGGAATGTCAGTATGTGTGTGAATGCGGGAGTGTATTAGTGTGGAATGTCAGTATGTGATTAATTGTAGTGGATCGTTCATATGTTTCTCTAATATCTACTTATCTTAACTGGTTTATCTTTATAAAATAGTAAGAATGTGAGGATTATCCCCCCTCCCCCCCAGCTTCCTCGATCTGGTGAAATCACTGGGTGATGTGGTCACTAGTGATGTCACACACAGAGAGCAGGCGACGTCGCCCTGTAAGACCAATCGCTATAGCGAGCGTTCCCATAGAGGCAGCAAAGGATCAGATCTGTGCATGCGCGTGCGGCTCCGATCCATCGCTCTGCGCAGGCGCTACGGAACTTGTGTATGTAAAGTGTGTGAGTAGCGCTGCACAGTATGCGGCTCCTACACTACACAAGTTGTATAGAAGCACAAAAGCTTCAAGGACCTCCAGGTTCAGGAGACCCTGAGCTGAAGCAGAGGAGCAGCGTGCGGCGAGGGGGGAAAGGAGAGAAAAATCACCTTAAAAGAAAAACCTCATAGTTCAGAGACTGTCAGCAAAATCTGCCGAATAATAAAAGGCGTTTACTGAAGACACTTGTCTCACAGAGTCCTCATCCTCCTCCTCTTCCTCCTGCTCCTCCTCTGTCTCTGTTGGTATATACAGCTTGTCGGCTTCCCCTGCCCGACGCCTTATTAAGCGATAACAAGCGTTGCCACATTGCGGCCGCTCGCATTATATTCTGCGAGCACAAAGGAAAAGGAAGATTAATTTGTGCGTCACGCCTTAATGACAGTATTACACGGCGCGCTGATAGGGGTGCGCGGCCGGTGCGTTCATCAATACCCAGGGACATGAGGGGTTAATAACTCGTGTCCGTTCCTCCTGAGGGTTCGTTAACCTGCCTGTCCTGTAATTCTTCCCGTAACATGTAAATCGTTTTCATCCATACCGTGCGCCTGGTTATCCCTGGAATGGACAGCCTGGAATCACGCCGCTCGCGGGTGACGTGCAATAAATGGCCAACGCGTTTTATTTCTGTCTCCATTTATCACGGCAGGGTCGAAGCTATTGACAGCCGGAGCGTGAGGCCGAATCCAGGCGTCCACTGGCCCAGCACATTAATGAGCCGGGTTGCGTCGGGGAATGTTAATCACGGCAACGATGGATCGAAACGTTACAAAGTAACATTCCACTCACCGGGACGTGCCGAACTTAAACCAGCACCCACCGTGAGTACAGCATCATGGGAAATGTCTCTCACAAACACCTGGGGCTGAATTCCAGCTCAGCGGGTAAAATTGAGATGGAGAAATGTCTGGCCAGGCTTTAACCCATTGCGGCTCTGTGATAAGTGAGTCTCGTAACATATGGCGGCAGCTGACACCGGGCCTGCCCTTCGGGTCGGGCAAGCGGGGCGCACGTCCTGGGCATTGCACTTTGGGGGACCCCAAATCACTGCTGAACCCTCCATGTGATTAAAAAGTGTCAGGGACTGCCACATATATATCTATGGACAGGTGTTGAGGGGGTGTCTGTGGGGAGGTGGGAAGACTGGGGGGGGGTTAGGTTGTGTATCTGTGTGGGGTGGAGTATATGGAGATGTGGTGTTGAAAGCACGGGGAGGAGCCCCAAAAATGTCACCATGGGCCCCTCAGATGCTAGAGGTGGCCCTGGCTAATACTTAACGGAGTCCAGACAGTGACCTCCAAGAGGCTGCACAAAGAGATCTTGCAGGGCTGGCATAAGGTTGGCCGTGCACTGGGTCTGTATTCGGACGAACGACTTGGTTGTCCTCCTATGGACAACACCGACCGACCAGGGTCGTCTACTGGAAGCGTCTGTGGACGACCCAGGTTGTCTGACGGACAGGATGCCAAACGAGAAAAAAAACTTAGCCCTCTCCCTTGTGCTGAAACTGGTTTTCAGCACCAAGGAGAGCACAGGCAAAAGCAGCCGAACAGTGGGGGAAAAAATAAACTTTGCTGAAGGTTGGGGGGGGAGTGAACCCTGTCCTTGGTGCTGAAATAGGTTTCAGCACCAAGGACAGCACTGCAGAACACAGGCGGCCTGAAAAAAAACAAACATGCTGCGTTCAGCCAGGGAAAAAAGCCTAGTCTTTTTTTTAAAAAAATTGGAAATCAAAAATTTTGCTAAAACACTCAAAGAATTCCAATAAAATGTATAAATAAAAAAGTTTTTTTGCTGCGGATGAAAAGAATAAGCAGGTGAATAAAAATATTATATAAATGAAAATATTTTTTTACATTCTATGAATTCTATGGGATTCACCTGCCGAACTGAATGACGTCTCTGTGGGACAACTTCCATGCCGCTGCACGGCGGTTTAACTATATGATTCATCTTTTTCATGTAAATTGTATCAGATCGTCTGATTTCGTCTGACAAATCCCATGCAAATGGGAAAGATCGCTAGTCTGTTGAAGTAGCAAAAAAAAGTCTGAAGTCGTCCAATGGAAGTCGGAGGCAGTGGAAGAGGATCTCCTGCGTGTTGTGGGATTGGTCGGTGACGACAGATGATATCGGATGATCGCACCATTGCGCAAAAACAGACCCAGTGGACGGCCAGCCTAAGGACACTGGAAACAATTTGTTCCTTGTGTCCTTCCACTTCCGGGCGAGGGGGGGAGACCGCAGTGTCCTGGAGCTCTCCCTGTATTCTACCCTCTCCCTGGATGCTGGAACGCAGCAATAAAGTTTGTTGAGCTTTTTGTTACAGTGAGGATGGAGGCTGCTGCCCCAGTAATACAGGGGGACAGGAGGGAGGTCTCAGGGAATTTAATTTCTCCCTGGGGGGGGGGGTGGACACCAATCCTAAAATGTATGTAAATGGGGCTTTATATGCAAATTAATTTATATACAATGTGTATTACAATGCAAAATTGAGTTTTCAGGTATTTTGGTGGCAAAAGGGTTAAATCTCCCGCTATTACAGCATTATAACTCCCACAAGGCTTTCCAAACCACAGGAATGACCAGCTACACACATTGCTAAGTGCCTGTGGAGAGGAAAGGGTTAAGCTCATTCATTTTGCGGTTTTTTTTTTGTGTTTGACCGAATTCATAATAAATGTATCGTTTATGAGCCTTTCGAAGCGGCCATGACCTTCCACAACTATCGCTCGCAGGTCGCGTGTAATGCCTAGAACACTCGCGCCTTGTGCACGCCACGGCTCATGCAGGAGATATTCAGCGCTTTGCAGAATTGCCTGCTAATTTAAGAAGTTTCCAGCCCGGTAAGAGGCAATTCTGTGCCGTAAACTTTGGAGTGGA
The DNA here is from genome assembly GCA_009667805.1 of Leptobrachium leishanense. Classification (NCBI taxonomy): domain Eukaryota; kingdom Metazoa; phylum Chordata; class Amphibia; order Anura; family Megophryidae; genus Leptobrachium; species Leptobrachium leishanense. The sequence continues at coordinate 2,508 of RXON01004448.1, read as the reverse complement.
GTGTGAGCCTGCGCGGCACCTGGGGGAGCCGAGCCACGCTGTCCCGCTGAACTCGTGGTAGAATCCGGCGGATTGTTTCAATGCCTGCGGAAAGATAACGTCAGTACATTTCGCTGAGTTTGGCGACGGCGACGCGTTCGGCTAATTACAGCGCGTTTTGCATAATTTTTATAATTGATTTTAATATGTATAATTCAACTCGTCATAATTAAACCCGAGCTGGAAAACGCACGAAAAAATGAATTCCCATCATAGCAGCGCGCTCTGCTTGCCTGGTTTTTAAAAGCCTCTGAAAAACCAGGATTAACTCCTCGTAGGAAGAAAGGAACTACCAGGCCGGCGTCAAACGAGCGCATTGATCACGTCCGTGTCGCCGCACAGTTTAATGTCCGTCGTAGCATAGAACCATGAGCAATAGAGACCCACACATAAAGTGCGTCCTCACCGAACTGCGCGCACACAACGCACGCGGCAAACGGACGTAAGAACGTAAAACTGCTAGGCGGATGCGCAGAGTGCGCCACGTCCGTGTAGTGTTCTGTGTGTGAGTGATGAGATGTCAGACGCAGCGCATTTGCGACGTCCAGCACCTTGACGCACACAATCCCATAATTCCTTTTTTTTTCTATGTCCGTCAAAAAAACGTATCGCGTGGCGTCTACAGTATCTTCCATCAGCACGTCCGTCCGTTATGCAGCGCTCAGAGTGCGCTCATCTGACCTCAGGGTTATTCACAGAGAGCTGATCTGGCCCCGAAATTGCACCGAAAAAGTGAGTCTCCCCTTTTAAGCGGTGCCTGGCTTTAACCCCTCAGACACCGGGCTGAGATTCAGCGCCGTCCGGCGCAGAATCGCCGCCTAGCTCCGGTGCAATCTTGGATGGTGGTTCCACCTACTGGTCCCCCGCTATCCGCCGTCATCGCGCATGACGTCAGTTAGCCAGGGAATCCCTAGCTGCCCGGTGGAGATATGGGGGTACAAAGGAACCCCCTAACGGTGGCAGCTAGGGGGTCATGTGGAGTGTCATTCGAAAGGCCTGAGCATGGCCTTTCGAATAATACTAAACATGACCAGGTTAAAAGAAAGCAAAAAAAAAAATATTTAAAAAAAATAAAAAAAACGTGTTTTGTTTTATTTTTTATTTTTATTAATGCAGCAATATTGTTCCTATTTCGATTGCAATGTGAACAATGCTGCTGCACTAATGATTTTTTTCTATGGGGTGTGTTTGCTAAAAATCACATAATTCCCCCCCCAAAAAAATGTAACGAGTCCCCAGTTGTAATTTTTTAACAAGCGCAACCCATAGAAAATATAACTGCAAAGGTTTGGATAATAAAATGTAAAAAAAAAAAACACTGCACACGTCGTAGATTAAAAAAATCTAATTTTATAGCATTCTTTGTTATACAGACAGGACACGTCTGTGGCATATGAAAATTTATATGTTACTTGCTTTTGCCCGTGGCTTCGCTCACGTGGATTTGGGGATTTGTTAAGAGTCTTTTGTTAAGCCCCCCCCCCCAACTTTTTGGAAAATGGTAAAACACGTTTTTTTTTTTTCAAGACTAATCTAAATACCAATTTTCACGTCTGTAACATCTGTTTTTGAGATATAGGTTATCCTGTTGAAAAGTATTCACCCCCTCTTTTCACCCCCCCCACTTGGGATTTTTGGAAAATGGTAAAATAAGTGTTTTTATTTTTCAAGAAGAATGTAAGTGCCAAATTTCACACCTGTAACATCTTCGGTTTTTGAAATATAGGTATACTGATAAAAGTATTCAGATCCCTTTCCCCCCCGACGCGCCCCCCCCCCTTAATTGGATTTGTGGAAAACGGCAAAACACGTTTGGTTTTTTCCACAAACATTGTAAATACCAAATTTCACGCCCGTAACATCTTCGGTTTTTGAAATATAGGTATACTGATAAAAGTGTTCAACCCCCCCTTATTGCCCCCCCAAGGAATTTTCAGAGAATGGTAAAATACGTGTTATTTTATTTTTCAAGATGAATCTAAATACCGAGTTTCACCACGTCTGTTACATATTCTGTTTTTGTGCTATAGGTATCCTGTTTGATATATTCAACCCCCCCCCCTAGGGGCGGAGTTTCCAAAAATCCTTCCTTATTGGGTGCCTACGTGTCAGGATACAGGTTCCGGGGCAACAGGTTCGAGCCACTATACAATGAAGGAGTCTTGTGAAACAGATATATATTATATATCTATATAATTAATTAGAAAGCATTAAAGAAAGACAATAATAGAATATAGGAGGGTTTGAGCGAGAGAGGGAGAATGATGAATAAGTAATAACATTAAATGAACTGAAAGTATAGAGAGAGTAGAGAAGGATATTAAACTAGAACAGACAGTCAATATAGGATTGATGTATACACAGATACTGAGCAAAGGAGAGATAGAGATAGATATAGATATATAGCTCTCAGAGAGGGAGAGCTATGGAGTAGGAAAGGAAATAGATATATATATATATATATATATA